>WJFB01000071.1:0-74795 GCA_009870185.1 Pygmarrhopalites habei
CACATAATATTTATTTTAAATGATCATGAACTTCTGGATCCAGAGATGACCCACATTGGGTGGTTCCTGGAACTCTAGATTGGATATTTTTCTAACACCTCTATTGTCTTCTCATGTGCCATTTTACATTTTCGAAGATATAACACGAGCCCTTTTTGTTCTTCCCTCCATTCGCTTTGAATGGCATATCCACATGATAAATCAAACACACACATTAGAAAAGAGGAAAAGAGTTGAATAGAAAATGGTGAGACAAAAAGTACATCATACGAGAGCAAACCAGGGCTTGCGTCTTTGTTCTCAAAACCATCACCATTTTCAACTCTCTCTCTACCTCCATCCACACACACACATTCTCACTTTATCATACAAATCGCACTCTGTTCCCCTAGCAATATGTGATGGGAGATGTGTGTGTGTGTGTGTGTGTGTTTTCAATTCAATTTGAAAATCGGATCGGTTTGAGGACAGGAAAAAGAGGACAACAGGGAGGGAGGAGGAGGACTTGACTGGAGTTATCACATCCATTTTGAAAAGCCATGTAAAACAGTCAAAATAAATGTGTGGTTATGGGTGTAGGGAAAAAATATTTTTATGAGGCTTAGGGTTAGAGTCTACACACCACAGACACACACACACACACAAAAGCTCTCGCTGTCTCTATTTCGAGAATGATAAAGCTGGTGGGTGTACAACAGGCTATTTCCTGTTGTCAAGACACAAACATAGACAGAAGGGGAAAAAATGGAGCATGTGCATGCATGATGCATGCCTTTATGTCCTAAATTTTACACACACACACAAGGTTCAAGTAGAGCACTCGTCTAAGTCCCTACCTCATGTTATTCGACACGAGCATTTTTCCCTCTCTCCTTTCTCCCTCTCTCTTTTCTTTCTTTCTCCGGGGTGATCCCCATTTAATGGCAGATTTTTTCCCCACTTCCATTCCCCCCTGTTCCAATCCTCAGCTTTGTTGTTTGTGCAGATGTGAGTGAGTGAGTGAAAGTGTGTGGGGAAAAACCAATGAAGGTGTAAATGACATGATGTGTAATCTAATTATTTGCTTTATATCCCAAAAGCAAAATCCAAGTTTGGGGAAAACAAGTCGAGACATCCCAAGGCTCATTTCTCTCTCCTCTCTTCTCCTCATTTCCATCTCTGATGGTTCTAATGCGTGTTGATGTGTAGGAGTGTGTGTGGCCACAATTTGATCCCATATGTATCCACTCATCTTTTTCTCACTATCCAAACTCAGTGTAGTACGCTCATCGTTTCTTTCTCATCTTCGCCCCCAGATATTTTCTCTTTCTCACTCACTATTTCTTTCTGTTTTCAAAAAAACCAACCGATCACTCTCTCACAAGTGTCTTTCTCCCCCTTTCTCCTCATTTCTTTCACATACTTATGTCTGTGTTTGTGGACGTACCAAGAATAATCCACTTTTTTCCCATGTGTTCTGCGTCAAAAAAACACGCAAATACAATCTTGGATTGGATTTACAATATTTACAAAATTGACAAGAATCATAGCACAAGGTAAAAATCAAATCAATTCCAAATTCTTTATAAAAGGAAGAGAATTTTGCTAAAAAAATATCCTTACAATTTTCACTCTATTCTTACCTCGCAATTATAATTCTATATTGCAAAAAAGGGCGTCGAATTTTGAGTCTCACTCAAAATTGAATTACTTTACAAAGTTACTATTTGGAGAAATTGATTTTGATTGTATTTCCAAAAATTGTATTGTGTATTAAATTGTATTGTGTATTGTGAGTCAAGAGGGGAGGAAGGAAGAAAGTGGGGTGTTAGGTGTGTGTGCGTGTGTGTACACAATTAAAAAGACAAAAGAGGGAAAATGTTGAAGAATTCTGGCTCTGCCTTTTCCCTGTAAATATGGCGATGTTAGAATATCCCTTTAAAAATCCTTCGTCCTTTCAATCATATCAATCCTATAATTATATTTGAATTCACTCCCTCTCCCTTCGACACTGATGCTTCAGTCTTGTCTTTTTGCCCGTCCCATCCCCTCTTCCCCTCTCCCCCGTTTTTTTGAAAAGAGGAGGACGTTGACAATAAAGTCAATATTTCATGTGTGTGTGTTTTGTCAAGTTAAATTAAATTTCAATGACAATTCTAAAAATGAACAGAAGCGGGAGAAAGAGAAGCAACAGTCCAGAACTCACTCTCTTCCACTTTCTCCCATTCCCGTACAATCTATAGAATCCAGGCTGAAGACTCTCTTCAGAATACACACACACATGTGTGTGTGTGTACATAGCATAGTACATTTGTACACCAATTGGTAAATATTGATCCTGTTTAAATAGAACTTTAGCCCGTATTTTCATCTACAACAAACTTTCCAAAATAGGAACTTTCTGTTTCTCATGGACATGAAATATGTATGCAGAATATAGAGAATGGTATCCCATACACAGAGACTGTGTGAGTGTGTGGTGGTACAAACATTTGTGAATCTCTTTCATGTTGTAACAACATTTTTTTATTACACTGTATTCATATTCTTGAAGAGGGAGGAGGATGATGATCAAGAGTCTTTGGAATTACATATTGAATTTTTTTGAAGGAGGAAAATGGTTCATATAATAAAATACACATTTATATGTATACACATGATACTTGAACACGGTATGGATGTGCGTATATGTAGGAGGAGGGGGAAACATTCTTTGTCCAATAACTTGAATAAATTCTCGATTGCATGTTTTTTCCCTTGACTTTACATTTTTCTTCGATATTATGAATTTTTTCTCTCTTTCTCCCAAAAAAATGATCTGACAGTCAAATCGAACCTCCTCTTACTTTCCTCTCTTCCCTTTCCTCGAATTTTTGGGAAGGAGGAGAACAGGTCAAATATAAATGTACGAGGGAGGAGAAATTCATGAGGGAATAAAATATACAAAGTAGATTAAAAATTCTACGATGATAGACTCTCTCTCGAAAGGAGGACAAAGACATTTCCTTTCAACGTTGTTTGTCATGAAATGGGAAGAAAAACGAAGAGATGGAGGAACTCTCTCTCCCTCTTCTCACAATAGAAGGAGAAAGTATCTCATCTCGTCCTCATGCCAAGATTTTCCAATATTTTTCTAACCTTAAACTCTACAAAAGACTCTCTCCCTCCTGGTGGACTACCCTCGATTTTGACTCTCAAAAATGTACGACACACACACGTCCACATGTACGTATTGTACATGGGTATGAGTATCTGATCGCAAGTTGAAGAAGTACTCACTTTTTTCACTGCTTTCTCCATACTCTCGCTTCCACTCTGTGTCTGTGTGCTCCAGGGACCAGCTGTAGGCTAATACTTTATTCAAAATTTCTCTTCCTTTCTCCTATCGTTTATTATATTTTTGCAAATATTTTTTACACACCCCCGTCCCATGTACAATGTAATTTAATGAAAGGATATGGAGTAAGTGGCATACATTTTTACAGTGGGTGATTGTAGAAGAAAGGGGAGATATAAAAACTGAAATATATTTATAAAGGAGAAAGGTTCATGTAAAATAATTATTTTATATGGATTTTATATGACAAGCCTCATTCAAACTGACGACAGAGAAAAGAGAGAGAGAAAGAGGGTGCAGTGGTGGTAAATAAATTTTTGAAGTACCGTCTGGACTTGATTTAAGAATCTGGTTAAGCGAGCAAATAGTGGATTATGATTGTCATATAAATTTATGCGACTTTTTGAGGAAAGACCGTGTGGGAAGGATTTGACAAATACAATGAAGTGTGTCTATGAAAGTGTATCGACCATTCTATGCTGCGGGTAGTTGAACAGAGAGAGAGAGAGAGAGAAAAAAAGGGTTATTACGTTTCGGAAGGTACATGGCCATGAAGGACCTCACTGTCGAATATGCAGTACAATAATAATAATGGAGGAGGAGGAGGAAAGCACACTTTAAAAGTTTTACAAGAGTGTGAATTAGCTATTTGAATAAAGAAGTAGGGGATGGAGAGAGAATGGGTTTATGAGGTACAAGAAATGGTGAAAAAGGAGGATCTGTGCCGTAGGTGCAGGACAAGACCAAGAGTACCGTCATAGTCGAGTAAAAAAGTCAAAACTATTTTATTGTAAAAGTTGATTGTCATGACTTACAGCTAGAAATTTAAAGGAAACTTTTCTAATTCTCCCTCTCCCAATGTGTAATGTGTGTATGTGCTTTTGAATAGAAGGACGGGAAGGAAAGCGAATGGTGTGTGGTGAGTGTACAACAAAAAGTGACAATAAAGCCATAGAAAACCCATGTAGACTTTCGAGATTAGATAGACAAAGGGAGGAGATTGAACTGTTGGATTTTCTTCGACTTTTTATTATTTTGTATGACAAAATCAGAGTTCTTCTGCCTATTTTTTACAACAATACTAGGACAATGTTTTTATGATGACAAGAACTCGAGTTGTACAAGTCCCATTAAATTGTCATTGCTCAGCGTGTAAAGCAATATCGTACTGTTTTTTTGCTCAACAATAAAAGTGTCAAAATCTATTGCAAAAAAATTATTTAAAATATGTTCCTCTACTTAGTTTTTGAATCTAAAAAGAAGCAGCGAATCTATGGTTTTTAGTGTACTGATTTCCTCAAACACGGAATTGATTATTAAAGGTTTGAAGATGGAGAGAAAAGGGAAAGCCAAAGAAAATGTCTATTGCAGAAAATGGGAATAATGGGAGACGTGGGCGAAACCTAGGGGTCAAGGGTTAGTCCTTGATTGATACTTTATACAGAATATTGGAGGAATGGAGAAAAAAAAGATTTCAAAAATGGTCCGTGGAAGAAGAACGTCTCAACGGAACGTTGAAACGATTATTTTGTGCGATTTATTCCGCACAATCCTGTCTTCAATCATGAATCTTACATGTGCCTCTCCGCTCTCCCCTCCTCTCCGCCTCTCTTCCCTTCTCTGATGCAGTGTAGACTGCGAATGCAGTGCAGTCCCATTCTTTTTTAACAAAATCCCCATTGCACTTGCGAGTGTGTGAAGAGGAAGAGTTGAGGTCATTAAGGGAGAGAGAGGGAATCATGTGAGAAAATTGCGTGACCCACACACATTTTTCAACACGGTTTCGTGTGAGACTTTCTCCTCCTCCTCCAGTGTACAATGTACTCCAGAATTAATGAAGTATCCCCCTTGTTTTATTTATTCAACTCTACGACGACTGCTCAACCTTCCTCTCTTTTCTCTTCCTTTCTTTCTTATAGAGGGAGAAAGTTTGTATGTAAAGAATATCAGGCAACAGAGTTTTGTACCCCTCTAAATCTCTAATTTTTCGCCCACCTCTGAACCCTACAATAGAAAACGGCTAGCCATTCTAAGAATTGATAATCAATACCCTACACTTTTGTGTAGCCATTGCCAGCTATTTTTAACTCCACTTTTTTTAAACGCTCATTATTTATACATGTCTCTTCTTATAGCCCTACTGACACAATAAATTGAACCGCATTAATTCCCAAAGACTTTAATATATTCTCCCCCTTTCTCCATTCACAAGGGATTTAAGATGAGACTCCGTCCCTTTCTCTACTTTCTCTTTTTTTCATTCCATTTCATAGAAATACCTAAAATATTTAGAAAGTATTTTGGTCTTTCTGGAACAGTGTAAGCTATATTATTAATTAAATTATCTCTTTTCTTCAATATCGTAATTATTCCCTTGCGTATTTTCTTTCCCCGCTTGATACTAAAAATACTCGAGTCTTAGATGGACCAAATTTTCACTGTACAAAAAAACTTTCTCCATCTCTTCCTTCTGAAGATCAAAAGTCATGAGGGTTAAGCCTCAACTTAGGTTAGGTTAGATAAAAGAGAGTCAGCCTTTCCCCCCACACAAGAAATGAATGAAGAGTGAAAGGGAAAAAAGAAAATATGGGATGAAAGAGGAGGACTTACCTGAGGTACAATTAGTGCAATGATTGCTGAGCTCAGAGACGTCAAGTTAAGATCATCTGAGGTAGACACAAAGAGTGAGGTTGAGTCCGTGCTCTGTCCAAACGTATTTGTCCTTATCAGCGGTGGTCCTCTGGCTTGATCTTTTGAAGCTCCTCCGCTTTCCCCTCCTCCCTCACCTCCTCCCGCCGCTCCTCTCAGTGCGGTTGAAGAACCAACCTTGTTAAATGGGCAACTCATGTTCGAGGAGATTTTTTATCTTTTTATTCCTTCTTTTTCCCCTTTCTTCCTTTTCTCTTTTTCTATCCGAGACTTTCAACCTCCGCTGCTGCTGCTGCTGTTCACAGTCTAGTCGACCCTTACGAACAAAAATCCGTCCTTGTTCTCGTTCGTCTTTGATGAGCTCCTCCACGTAGGGTGAAGTTTTAAGCCTGAAAAAATCCATTTAAAGGTATTGAGTGTCTGTAGTCTCAGTCTCTCCCAGGCCAGAGCATAAAAGAAAGAGAAAGATAGAGATGAACACAAACAGACTCGAGCAGTGCTCGTGCCAGTCCATCTCATTGAAACGGAGAGAAAGAGACAGTTCTTTCTCTACACTTTCGTTTTGTCCACCGGATATCCAGGGAATGAGGAGTCAAGGAAGGATCTTTTGGTCATGGAGAAAGTGAATGAAAAATCCAAGAAGGAAAAAGTTAACAGTCATGCACACACACACACAAGCAACACATATATAGTTTTATACAGTATGTAGTATGACACACTCTCCTTCCTTGTATGAATCCAAAATAATCTGAAAAATAAAATAATTTTGTGGGTACAAGTAGAACACAGAGAGACAAAGCAAAGAGCAGGAGAGGAATGGCGGAACATAAAAGCACCCAGCTGCTACACCGCTTAATTAGTCTCAGAGAGGAAGAGAGAGAGAGACTACATCTTTATCAAAATTCAGATTGTGAGCGGTGTATTGTACAAAAGGGAAAATGTGGAGAGAGAGAAAGAGGTGATAGGGTTATTTTTGTGAATTTCTGGCTGAACCAGTGGTGTCCCTATCATTAACAATCTGCTACACAAGAGATTCAGAGAATTTCCATGCCATACATATTTATCAGGAAGGAGAACAGCGGAGGAGGACCATTCCGAGCATATGTGCCAGAATTTTTATGAAAAAAACAGAAAGTTGTCTCATTCAAATCGTCCATGCACAAATCTGGTCAAAGATTTTCCCTCTGCTCTTCTGTGATCTATTTTCTCTCTCCTCTATTTCAAGTCAATGTGGTTTCCTGACCTCCCAGAATTTGTGTGCATTAATATTCTTTAGTTTTGTAAAATGTGTATTCGATAGTGGTTGCAGGAGAGGAAAAAAACTGATTTCTAATATGCTGTACAGGATATGTAGTATCAAAAAAGAAAGTACTCTTTTTTATGCAGACGAATGGGAAAAGGTTCTTTAAAGAAAAATGGTATCTCTGGGATTTTTGAACGATGACATTCCTTTCATAAATCATTGAGACGTTTAGACGAGAAGAGGAAGATGAGGTGGGGGGAAATTATAAATTTTTAAATCATTCCTCTTTCCACTGTCTCCAGTAAAATGTACTCCACACACACAATATCTGTATTTATGAGTGTCGTGACAGAGAACAATTATCATAATGCATGGAGCGGACACCCCTTCGCCTCTCCCTCTCTCTGTAAATAGTTGAGAAGCGAGAGAGCAAAGAAGAGAGAAAATGAGGGAAAGGAAGCATGGGTATAGAGAAAGCAGATTTCTCTTTCTCTCAAGGCTTACCCAGCTCCTCTGTAAATAAATGGATGAGTGAGTCTGGGAGGAGTGCTCTGGAAATTGCGTAAATGAAACCAGGTGAGGGAGAGGAGAAAAGAGAAAGTGAGAGAGAGATCGTGAATTGTAAATGATGACGTGAAAACCTCTCACCTATTCCTCACTTTCTCTGTCTACAATATACGTAGGGTTTGCATAGCTTCATCCTTTATTGTGTCCATATATCCCACAAATATACACACGTAGAATTCACACTGCCACTATTTTACCTTTTCATGAGCCCAGTACACCCTTTATTTCTCTCTCTTTCTCTTTGTGTGTTACTTGTTCTTTAATGGCCGTTGTCTTATTTGGAGAGGAGGAAAAGGAGGGTTTGTGGGAGCCACGTGCAAAGTCAGGATTTGACTTGTGCTTGTACAACTCGAGTCTCCACTTTCTGATAATAATAATAATGCGTTTAACTTATTCAACTAAATCCCCCCCTCTGGAGTGGAGTAGGACAGAAGTGAAAGTGACAGTTTTCTCCTGAATAAAATGGAATCGAAGATAAAAAGTAATAACCATTGTACACACATACTCGTAGAGGAAAGAGAGCACGTAGTGAGAGGGAGGGACTGAGTGTATTTGTGTCCGTGGAATTTGTAAAGAGCATTCAATGGCGCACACGGAATATATATTCCATTTATTATGATGATGTTAATTATTATTACACACATGTGCAACCTTATTATGCACATTCTCCACTCCTCCTCGTCCTTTTGCATCACAAGTTCAACCCTACATATTGGAGACGAGAGAGAAAGTGAGTGTGGGAGTGTAATGTGGTTTCAATGTGAGCGGTGATTGATGAAACTTCATCTACCTTGAGTCGATTTGGAGGAAGAGAAGAAGGGGTAGAGGTACAAACCCAAATCGATCAGTTTTTGAAAGCTAACCTTCGCCTTACGTCAAACTTTCCCCTTCTCTCTTTATTCACCGTCCTGTAATGCTCCACAAGAGTAGAGTGAAAGTTGAGTTGAATTCGAAGAGTTAATATACTTAATATAAAGGCGGAAAGAGTGTGCGTTGTCTTGTTCAAGATTTTGACAATAATGTGAACTCCATGAATTATTCTCGGAAATCTCTCCACTCCACTCCCTACTTCCATTCTCTCTTTCTTCTCCATTGAATATGAACTCTGTATTAATTTCTCATTTTCCAACGACACAATAATCCAACTTTCCCCTCTCAATAGTTCATGTGGAGAGTCTGGGGAGTTTTATGTACATGAGCTGGAGTTAATTTTAAGACGAATCCTGTCATGTGTCTCTACCCTCTACTCTGTTTTGGAGAAGAGGAGAGAAGAAAGCTGAGGGTCTACACATGTTTTGGAATTGTGTACTGACAAAGTCATGAATAATATAGAGTCATATTTTGTGCGAGTCATTCAACGTGGATTTCTCGTACGCTCTATTCTACTACACAGAAATTTGATATTGACACACAGGCAGGAGATTAAATCCTGTACTCGACTCTGGAGCTGAATTCACAAATGAGTTTTAAATATAGTTCAAAGGTGCACAAAGGAAATTCTCCAGATTATTTTCTCCTACATTGTCACGCACATACAGAGTACAAAGGATATTTTAAATTGTGCTGCTAGATAGTAGCAGAGACAATACATGTGCGTATCAGCGTGTGTGTGTTTGTAGAATGTAATAATACAGGATTTGTAGAAAGGAATTTTATTTACAGATAATCCACCTTTCCCTATTCAGTCCTCTTCTTCAATTGTATTAGTAATCAAAGCAATCGACAAGTCTAGAGTTAAATAATTATCTACTTATTTGAAATTGCCTGTACATACTTTATGCCCTACCTCTTTTTACTCCTCTATTTCGTCGTGTGTTTTTGTTTGAGTAAAATACTCTTTCTAAAAACCTCAGAGAATGGCTAGGTTTTAGTTGTCAGGTAGACAAAAAAAACAGAGGGCCGGGATAACAAGGAGGAAAAGTCGGAAAAGGAACTTTCACATGATATGGGGAGCTTCCGTTGTTGGATTGTTCAGAAAATGGTCAAATGTTAATTCTAGTGTACATAATAAAAGCCTGACTTGACTCCCTTATGAATCTTTTCCATGTTTAAGTTGGGGAAGCACGCACAAAGTACACACACACAGTACACACAGAAACCATATGGCTAATGATGATATAGTGCACAAGGAATGGCTTTCTTTCTGGAGCTGCGCTGGAGAGAGAGAGAGGGAGAAAAGTTAAGTGAATACTTGTGTCCTTGAGTATTGGCCAGTCTAAACAAGTGGAACATGGGATCTAGATTAAGATGGCCTTTTCTCCCTTCATTTCTATGTGTTGCAATGTCCCTGTCTGCTCCTCTCTCTCTCTCTGTCTCTCTGTGTCTGTGTGTGTGGTCTCCTTTTTTGACTGTACGTTGTCTCTTCCCTACTTTTTTCTCCTCATCCTTCTTTTCTACTTCTAGAGAAGAGGAGGAAATTCTCTCTTCTCTAGATATCTCCCTCATCCTCCTCTTTTCATGTGGCAAAAAGCAAAAGAGAGAAAGGAAAGGTGAGTTAGTGATGCGTGGTCGAGACAGCTTCAGCCACCCGAGACCTAGCGCAATATATTTCCGAACATATTCTCCACTAAATGTACTGACACACACACATCTTACTTCTCATGCCCCAAAGTTCCTCCTATGATTCATATACAATATATATATATACAACAGTGTATTAGATGTGTAGGCTGAAAACATCTTGAGAAACAGAGGATCTTGTCAGGTAAGGACGACTTAGCCATCCAAACACACATACAACTCTCAGTGAAGGAAGGAGAAAGTGGAGAGAAAGAAGCGAGGAGGTGGTGCGGCTCTTGTTTATATTAGGACAAGTATTGGCTTCCAAAAACCTGTTTTTGTGGCCAGCCTGTCTATTGAGTGGCAGGCGGTGGGCAGCTAAATTCCAGTCTGTCAAATTCTAAGGCATGATGCCTTGAAACCCACAATTTTCGTCTGTCAAGTGGGATTGCAAATTACCAACAGACTTTCACTCCTTTTACTCCTCCTTTCTCTATGGAAGACTCAGAGGGAATATTCGGTCTATTCTAAAAATGTTGAAGGGAATCGAAATGAAGTCGCCACCATCATTTCCCTCCCATCTTCTCATCCACAAATTAATTCTGAATCGATTGATATTTGTGTTCACACTCAACCGCACAAACACAATAACTTGTCAAATGTGTATTGTCAACCATATTTTTTTTCATACTTCGCTTCTTTCTTTTCAAATGGTAATAATGAAAGGAACAAGAAGTGTGTTTACATTAATAATGTGTACACAAATAACAAAGTATGTATGCGCATAAGAGGCAGAGGGGATTGTTTTCTTTGTGGGCGAAAGAGTAATGAAAGAATTTGAAATGTCACTACTTTATCATATATTCCTGGAGGGACAAGAGAGAGAGAAAGAGAGAGTATCCATCAAAAGTGGAAGTCAGTTAATTTATTTTTTATCTCTCTCTAGTTTTTGCAAATGGGAAACCCGTCACGAGCCACGAGCCACGGAACACAAGTGACGATAGAAAAGAGAAGAGGAGGGGAGGAGAAATTTTAGAGGCATAACACACAACGTATTAGAGATATATTGTCTTGTTTCCGCCCTCAGACCTCGGTTTTGATTAGAGCGTGCAATCCCACTGTGTTGTGGAACTACATAGTCAATGCTACACAACACAACAACATTGTTCGCATTGGGTAACTTTTTTCCAGATAAAATCCAAAGCTTTTTCTCTCTCTCATTCTACATAAAGAGAGACTGGCATGACTAGGGACTGTGTTGTGTGTGTGTGTGTGTAGGTAGTGGATTGACTTTGCCTTGCATGTGAAGGGAGAATTGTTTTGAAAAAGGAATTTCCCTCTGCTCTCATCTGACAAGGGAAACATCCAATCTATTGTACAAGTTGAATCTTGCTCCATATTCATATTAGTCTATTACATACACATACAAGTGTGTCTACATACACATCCCTCTTCGTTCTGCTTCATATCTAGCCGATTAACGTAGAAATTTGATTATCCACTCTCTCTCTCCCTCCACCTCCCCCCCCCTCAGTCCCAACTTTTCAATTCTCTGGATTCTTCGTCTTTGCTACATTTCTCCACACACACCCGCAGTCAACTTTGGCCGAGGTTCCTTATTCCCAAAATCACGGCTGGAGAATGAGAAACGGAGAGCCAGAAGATATGTGTGTGTGTGCTTCATGCCTCATGCTACATGTCTATAATGGAAGAGAGAGAGAGGGAGGGAAAGAGAGGGCAAAACTTTGTGATGATCGATATTCATCTGTTTTCCACTGAAAATCTCCAAAATTTAAGTTAACAAAGAAATGGGAGGACGAGGGTCGGGGCTTGGCGGCTAAAAAGTAAAAAGTTTCTCTCTTCTTCTCTTTCTCTCTCTTCATTCTCCACGTTTCCAACTTTAAACCATTTAGTCATGCTAATTATGAGGAGAAAGAGAGGGAAATGGAGGAGGAGGGAGGAGAATGGAGAGGAGAAAGAATGTTAAAGATGAAGAGAAAGAGTTTTCTTCTTGTCAAATTTTGAATTCATTGCAATTTATATGCGAGTCAATTAAGTTAGTAGCTTCAAGTACAAGGTCAAACATCCGTGCAACGGATTCCCTACATTTATCCACTCAATTCTACCTGATTTTGAGGAAGTGTGGGTCCTTCTTCGGAGTCAATCAAGTATTAAAATTATAAAGTCAGTTTTCTAAATTTTTGGGTACTTTCTCTAATTTATTTAAATTTGGTAATTTAAATTATGTAGGAAAGGAGAGAACAAATTTTGTAATCTCATCAAAAATGTGTAAAAGTGGGATGGAAATTGGGAAGATTTAAGGAAATATTCAGGAATATTAAACTTTTTAAAATATTGGAGAGTAAATATGAATCGAACTCAATATTCAAAGGTCAAAATCCGGTTTAATGTTCAGTCATTTAGTTAGAAAAATTATTGAGATTCATCAAAAAATCAAATTGTTTTTGACCTAGTAAAAATAATCTAACCGAGTAATTCACACACTCTAATTAAACCAGTGACCTTAATCAAAATTAATAATTAAATAATCCTCCTTGATACCAGCTAAATTCAAGGGTATTATGTTACAAACGAGAAAAACAAATTTTTGAAAAAAATTCTTCTCTTCAAAACTTTCTTTTGTTTACTTTCTCCAGTGTACTCTTCTCGTTGGTTATTGCACAGTACTTTCTCTCTCTCACTTGAATGTTGAAGGTCGTGTGGTTAAAAATGAGTTGGTGTTTCGTTTCAATTTCAAGAAAGAAAGGAGGGAGGGAGGCGTAAATATTACGCCTCAAAATATGTGTGTGTGTGAAAGGTCTAAACACATGGTCCATATTAGGTTTCGCTTGGGTTCTCCTCTCTGCTGGGTGAAAATCAAGAATGTCAAGGAAAACAAGAGGAAAGAAGAAAGAAAATATATAAGGCAGGCTGACAAGGTTGGTCTGCCCCTGAGAAGAAGAAGAATATGGAGATAGAAGAAGAAAGGATGAAAGTACGAGCCACTTTCTCTTCGCCTCCTCCTTACAAGAGTGAAAAGAAAATGAGGCGGACAAGACAGGAGGTTCCAGCACAGGGATACATACCCAGATCAAAGCCTTAGAATAACTACCAAAATACTGAGCATCCTGTACTCTGTCTTGTGTGTAGCGGGTAGTGCCGGGTAGCCTCGGTACACTGCTGAAAAAAGAGAGGGGAGGTACAGAGTTAGGGGTGAATAATGCATAAAAGCTTTTATATCCAAGTCGGGTTTTTTGACGAGCCACCCTCCCTAGGGAGGATTTTCTCACTAGCGAACCGACAGAATTCATCCGAATACTCCTCAACCAAAACCTCTTTCTCCACATTATACATCCTCATCATACACGCACAATGTATGTACATCCTTACCGTAAAACTGGACTCAAAACCCTTTTCTTTTTCAACCACCAAAATTTCTAAAATTATGAAAACAAAATACAAGTTTTGAACTTCCCTCCATAAATTTCCTCCCTCCTTAAATTTCTTAACATTTTCATTCAATTGTCTCCCCGACACATGGCCTCCTGGAATTTGGATAGAGTTGACAAGAAGTTTTTACGGGCTATGTATTAAACTATTTTTCCCAAAGTATACATTCAGTCTGGCGTAGAATAGAAACCGCAACTATGATTAGATTAGTCCTGCTATACGTCCACTACCATTAACACATTCTTAAGGGAAAGTATACACATATCCACGAAAAATATTCACACACACAACCGACCGATGACAGTTGAGGAGGAGGCGAGAAGAATTGTGTAAAATTTCAAGTGAAGAAGACGAGAGGATTTAGTTTAGCATGGCCAGCTCATCTTTACACGGATGATGAGCTGTGTATTTTAACAAGACAGACAGAATAAGGTTCTGTTTTATACCTGAGAGTGTTATTGTATTCCTCGAGAGAGCTAGAGAGAGTGTGTGCGTCTGTGTGTGTGTGTGTGCACAAGAGGCTGAATTTCTTGTAGAATTCTCATTCTTCCTGAGACTCCGCTCAACCAAGCATTTAGCTAAGAGCTTAATTATAGGACAAGGGAAAATTGGGTTGATTAATATAACGAAGTACAGGAGAGAGAGAGAAAACTTTTTGTCGATATTATATACGCGGAGAGAGAGAGAGAGATAGGTCTGATCTTTTGACCCCTTGTAATTTGCTGGAGAGAAAGTCTCAGTTGGCGAGGAGAGGAGGAAGGAGGAGAAGCAGTGAAGTTTTAGAAGTGCCTTTCCCCCTTTCATTAACGTCCATTTGCTCTGTATGTACAGCTTAGCAGTGAAAAGTTTCTTTCTCTCTCCCTCTCCCTCTCAAAAGGGTTTGTCACCTTTCTTAATAAAATTCTCCGTCATACATATGTATGCTCGCTCATACTATGATGTGAATTTGTACTAGAAACTTTCTCTATGGGGCAGCAGCTCATTCTCTCTCTCCCTCTCAACACAGAAGCTGATCCGACATAATGCTATCTATTCTTTGAGTGGTTGTAAATGGTTGTTAACATAAATCTTATCTTCTCCATCCCCCTCCTGCTTCCTCCTTTCTCTCTCTCTCCTTCCCTCTCCCTCCGAAACATGAAGCAGAACATCTGGCCAACTTTGAGCTTCATTATCACAACCCATAAAAGAATGAAATTTATTTCGTGTGTATGAGATAGAAAATATTATTTTCTTTCTCTCTCTCTCTCTTCAAAAGCGTACATGTGGAGGATTTAAAGCTTTTCAACAACCCGGGTAACCCTTTCCTCTGTTTCTTTTCACCATGTAATTTACCAGGCGGGTGTTTTTCTTTCTCTTCCTCCCCCTCTACTCATAATAACTCGAGATCAATTACAAGAGCATTAGTATTTTATTACAAAAATGTGGTTCGCTCCGTCCTGGATATTGTACATGGATTGTATTGAGTGTGTGTGTGTGTGATACGTATGTTTGAATGGATTTTGTGAAAAGCTTGAAAAAAATTCTTCTTGAGATAATGTCGAAATATAAAAATGTAATTTATATCGTCCTCTCTCTCCTTCCTACTCTCCCTGAGTTCCCTAATTGAAGTACTCTCAATTTAATGTATATTATTATGGAGGAGGAAAATAGTGGGAACAGTACAAAGATTAATTTTATGACGATACTATAACTATCATTATAAAAAAATGGACACGGTTTCCAACTTAAATTTTGTACAGACACACACACCCTCACACTCTTTTCTCACTCCTCCAGTTTGAGTGTACAGAAAGTGTGTTATCAAATAGATAAAGAGAAATTTATTGAACATTTCATAAAAAATGACCAATTTTACTAGTCACTTGACGTCGAGGAGAATATTGTATCGAGGAGAGAAGTGAAGGGCTAATATTTCTTGAACGTCATTTAATTCAATGTGTGTGTAGGAGCAATATTAACATTTTCTTCATTTTGGATCAATTTGAAAAGCTTCGCTTTCTCTCTCTTTAAATGGGATAGATAGTGGTTGCAGTATGGATTCAATTTATTTCCTCCAGTCTTTGAACGATAGTTTTGGGGTATCTGGGAAAATCGGATAATAAAGGATGATGACTGGATAATCTGCCCACGTTAATCAACATTAATGTCTAATTCAAATTAATCATAATTTGAAAAACTTTACAAGTCATTTATATTAGAATATTCATTAAATTTTTACTGTAATGAAAATTTTAGTTAATTCTTAACCGTCATTTTAAATAGTGACTTAAATATGAATTAATGAGTTGCGCTAATGAAAATTTCCCGGGTAAAATATAAATTCTATCGGACATGTAATAATAAATTGCATAGCTTAAAAAATAGCAAAATTGACTGACTGAGATATATCTACATTAAATGATTGGAATAAAAATGAGAAATTAAAAATAGAGAGTAACTTTCTCTCGCTTTCTCTTCACGAGAATCCAATTGACAAATTCAATGTAAAATAGGAGAAGACGTTCACGACTCTCGTTTATGTCCATCCATATCCATCTCCCAGTTCACTTTTCGCTCCTCTTTTAGATTTATATGTGAATTTGTGAGTGGTAATTGGAAGAAGCGGCTTGGAGTCCCCGTTCCAAAAAAAAATATAAAAATTTTCTTAAAAGAAAGGGACGCCGAAGTTAAACTGTGCCAAATAAACGTAGCTAAGGAGAAGTGGAGAGTCTACTATAAAATGCATGGAAGGTTCCAGGAGAGAGAAGAAGACGATAGGAGAAGAAGAATGAAGTAGTTTTTTCCTTATGACTTGAAACAGACTATTCAGCCTCTCTCTCCTTTTACCAACCCACACACACTTTCTCTCTGTTCCCGGCTCTCGTAATCCAGTCGGCTTTTCCGTTCTCCTCGTTTAAACTCGACTAAGATGAAGAAGTAAAGTAAAGAAAGGAAGGGAAGGAGAGAGAGAAAGGGAAGATGTTGCATAGAGATATCATATCCCGTAACGTTTTTTCCCATGTCTTCAAGCAAAGCTGATTGAAATACGAACCTCTCTTCTTCCCGTCTTCCTCCTCCTTCCAATCCAATTGTACTTTTCATCTTTTAACATTAACTCTAACCCCTCTTCCTCCCCTCCCCTCTCCACTTTTTGTAATGTACTCTGGCTCTTCACGTCTGTCCATGGCCAGAGTGTGTGGTTGGTAGAGCAGAAAAAATATATAATACAATTCCCTCTTATTTGTTCCTCCCGCTCTCTCTCTCAATCCGGAGAAAGAGGGAGAAAGTGCACAAGTGTGTGTGTCGTGGATCGTTTGAGTTCAAACTCATTCCATATTTTTCTCCTCCTTCTCCTCACTTTGGGTTTTCCCTACCTATCAAATTTCCCTTTTGTTTGTTGTCTCCTTCTCCTTGTCTTGTAGGATCTCTCAAATTGATCCGAAAAAATATGTTTTTTTTATTTTACACACATTCAATCATTCCCCACAGTTATTGATGGACGGGCGGACTACGCCTTAACTTCTTTGGAAATTGAAAATTTGTGTGTGTGTGTTTGTGTATTTGTGGCTTCTCAGGATATTGACACGAGGGACGAGGGATAAGGAAAGGAATAGAGAAGAATTTTTGTAATAATATTAATGTTTCTTATTCCTTGTCAAGTTTATTGACAATTTGTGTGGTCGGATAATAAAGGAAGACACACACACGGCAGAAAAAGACAATCACTCAAATTGTATTTGTCTATCAACTTTTGTCGTGATGAGTCGGGCAGGGAGAAAGTTAGTGGACTGGAAAGTTTTCAATTTTAATTTTCTCTACCTGTGTAATGTAATTGAAGGGAAATAAAATCAAAATTATGTACAACGGATATTAACGGAAAATTGGATTATATGTAGTAGTATGGTCATAATGAGGCTACAGAGTCATGTGTCGTGCATGTGTGTGTAACTAGGATGTGAGATCAAAGGGTTGAGTTGAGAAAATGAATTTCTCGGAGTGTCTGTCTCCTTGTGTGTGCATGCACACTCATCCATGCCATGTCCATGCGTATAAAGGTAATTTGTCCATGTAGAAAATTTTAATGGGAGATCGTGAGTCATAATACGGTTGGTCGGAAATTAAAGGGAGAATTGAGAGGGACACACACAACAAGAAAGATGGATGATTCGTGATCATCATTATCGTCTGACAAACATCCTTGTTGATCAGGTTATGGGAAGCTGGGAAAATGGAAATGATTCAATTCAGTTGGGAATCCTCCCCTCTAACCTTTCATTCAGTCTTCATTTTCTTGTAATTCTCCAGGAGGAGCGGCAGCATTTCTTTCTTACGGAGTATTACTTACAAGTCTATTTCCATATTAAATGTACATGGAGGATCTACCGTAAATCCAGTAGTACAACCACTATTGAATGTTTCCCCACATTTTTCTGGGGATTTCATCTGAAGTATTCTGACCAATGTCTCAATAAATGTCCCTTTTTCATGTCCAACAAATGGAAAAGTAATAAAAAGGTATTTAAAATATTTCCCGTCAACAATTCGACGACTCAACATGGAAAGCAACTATTGTTTACTCAACACGACTTTAGATCGGCCTACATATTTCTAACTTGATGAAATTTCAAAGTAATGCTGCCCATGACCCATTGACCCCCTCTCCAGTCCTGTAAGATACTCTACGGTAAAGATTAACGTTCTCGCATTACACTGCACTGCACTTCCCCCCAACTCCCCCTTAATATAATGTACAGAAATTATATAAAAGTTGAAAGACCATCCCAGACCGCCCACATTGTCTTCTCCATGAGCCCTCACTTTTCTTTTGAGAAAACAGACGGACTGAGAGAGGGAGAGAGCATGTGTGTGTAACCCCATTTTATTTGCAATATCTTCAGAATTGATTTCAAAATTCTGTTCCCTACACCCCACTGTTACTTTCTCCATCATGTACATACATACATGCACACTTTTTGGATTTTTGTCGGGACTAAAACATGGCTCAGTCCTACTTGCTGAGAGAAAATTGATATTGATGATGAGACTGGGGTTGAGAACGTTCTCCAGTTGGGAGTGGAGAACGAGAGAGAGGGGGGAGGGGGAGCGTAGAAAAGTTACATGCAATCTTGCATGAGAGAAAAGACAGAGAGAGAGAGAGAAAGTAAATGTGAGAGTGGATATATGACTGATTGTGAGTCAAGAAGCGCAGAGAGAATTCCATAGACTTTGTGTCTTCCTCTTTTTAGACTGGAGAAAGGAGGAGGAGGAGGACGAATTCGATTTGTATCAGTTGTTGTTGCAGGCTGTCTCAAAACCAAACTATAATAATATCCATACAATTTTCTGATATATGTATGGATGTAAATATAATAGGAATGGGTAATATTTCCATGTAACATTCTGCTGCTACTGCTGCTCCTGCTCTTCGAATTCCTCTTTTGATAAATCTTAAGAATCCAAGCCTATAATCGACTTGATCGTAATCAAGATATATTCAGACCTCTTCAGCCATCTCTCAACATCATACGCTCATATTTTCAGTATGTTGTGCGTGTGTGTGTGTGTGTGTAGTCCTATTTATTTTTGGAGAGAGGAAAAGCATTTTGTCTCTGTATAAAATGACATTATTCTTTTAATATCCTCTATCTCCCTTCCCCTCCTTTCTCTCGCTTTCTCATTTGATAAACTGAAGGGGAACTGGAGTCCAACGAGAGTTCCACAGAGTTAAGTAGGTAAGCAATGCAATGTATTTTGAGTATCGTATTCCCATTTTCCATCCCCCGAAAAAAAAACTCCCCCCGAAGCTTTCTCTTCTTCTCTCAATCACATGATTCACATGATACGGGACTAATACATATGTGCTTATATTTATTGATATATCCCTGAGAAATTTCATTATTCTCCTCCTCTTCCTCCTCTTCTTCTTTCCTCCTCCCTATAAATTTTCATCAAAATATTACAAGGGACAGAGAACAGAGCACAGTTTTTCTCCTATCATCCACTTCTACTCTTTTAACCCATTCTGTTAAACTAAACTTCTCCACATTTAATGTCAAAGTAAAGTTTTCCACATTTTAATTCTCTCTCTCTTCTTTTCTCTCTCTTTCATGTTTTCTCTATGTTTTCCCCTCCCTTTCGCTCCTCTTTTTTAACTCAACTATAGCAGCTTGTCGAAACTTTCTCTTTCTCTCTCTCTTTGTTTTTTTCAGCCGTATTTATTCTTATAGTTTGTTATTAGATGTTCCAGCTATGTGATGTGGGGTGTGTACAGAAAATATAGAGCAACATATTATCCCGACACACAAACGACAAATAGAACATACCAGTGAAGGGAAGAAACTTTAAACTAAATAGAGGCTCTCCAGTTCTATATATAGATTATGTGAACGGAGTGGGAAGGAGAAAGTACATTATGCAGCTTTGTTTTCACTACAAAAATAAGAGAAAATAGGGAGGAGTCCTCGAGAGTCTCTTCTTCTCCTCCTCCGTGAACCTATAACATGGTATGTACAAAGTTATAGATAGAATGGACAATATTTTCTTTCCAAAACTTCATGAGGCAAAAGAAGGAGGAGGAGGAGGAGGAGACGGGAGGAGGCCTGAAACGAGAAGTCGTTAATCATTTCCCTCATTTTTCGCTTGTAGAAACAAATACATTTCAAAAAATAATCCCTTCATGTATCCACTCCATTTCTCTCGCTGCCTCAACCCTTCACAATAATTATTATGATTAGCTGATAGTCTGAGTACCAATTCTTGTGTGTGTGCGATTTTTTTGAGAACTGCATCCTCTTATCTTAATACAGAAAAGAGGAAGAAGAGATGAAATTACATGTTTAGTTTTATTATCTCCTTTCTTCTTTTCGTCGTCGTCTTTTTACCTCCTTCCACTCTCCTCAACTCCTTTATCTCTGATTAAAATCTAAATTTGGAGATTCCCTGTTAAATAAACATTCTCCCTTCCCAGTTCAAATTAACCATTGAAAAAGTCTACTGCTTATCTTTGTTATCCGGACAATTACCAACTCAGCACGACCTCACTTTCTCTTTTATGTCCCCTTTCTTTTCTTCTTGACAAAAAGAACGGATTCATAAAAAACCCACCCTTTCAAGAACACACTATAAAGAAGGATAATTGAAAAAAAGTTACATAGTATAAATTTTTCTGAAGCTCTAATTTGTAATTATTATGACGCTTTTAATGATGGGTAGGAACAAAAGGTGCTATTCGAGTACTCAATTATCGTTTATAATGATCATTATGGACAATTTAATGAAAATTTAAGATTATTGACTGCCCTGATTAAATTGTGGTTACTTGACTTGAATAACCAGAGAAAATTACTTTTGCAAAAATGGTCAGTAATATTCTACCAATTGTTGATCACACAAAATATTTTCTGCAAAAAAACGTTGTCAACACAACGCGGAAGGAACATTAATGCCAAAAAAATTACTAGAGGAATTTGACGGTTGGCAAACTATGTTGAGCCTAGTTAAAAGGCGGAAATGGTGTGTAAAAAAATTTTCTGCAAACTATCTTTGTGCGGAAATTACTGGTACTGCGTGGAGGATGTGAACCATAAAAAGCGGAGAAAGACTGCAGCCGAGGACTCCCTTTCAAATTTAAATCATCAACAAAACGTAAAGAACATTAGAGACAAGGGCGCTTGCCTTTTCTCCACAAAAGAGTCTGTTCTTTTTTTGTCTACATAACTTTCTCCGAGTTATGTGCTGAAGACTAATGACTTTCTCTCTTTCTCTCTCTCAGTTTGTCATAAGTAGGGACGAGTTGTGTTGTGTTGTGGATGTCATGTACAATGGCTGTGATTATGGAATAAATCCACGGGATTTATGATCAATATTTCAAACCTCCCTAATGAACTCTATTCTATGGTCAGTCTCTCTTACCCACAGGAGATTTCCAGGCACAAGAGAAAGGTAGTTGTGGTGCATTGCCATGCAACGAATGGCCCCCATACATCTCCATACAAAAGAGAGAAAGTTTAAAGAATTATGTAAATAAATGTGTGTGTGACATATTATATTTGTATCTCATTCCCCTCCAACCTGAAAACCATTAGAATTTGAATAATGGAAAATGCCATTAAGTACATACATACGTACACACACAGCATACGCTACACAATGCAATGTGGTGCGTATACGCGTGTGCCTACGTGTAAGTGTCGAGTGTATAGTGTATAATGTGTGTGGAGTCATAATTCGTGAAGACGTTTGAATTGCCTTTGGGCATACTCCTTGGTCTTCTTCATCATCATCATTGTGTAGCCTAAAAGTCATTTCCCTAGTCAAATATGGCAGTTGATGGAGAGTCCGAGGACCATTTTAAATGTACCTTCCTCTTTTCTCCCCTCTCCTTTCTCCCCTCTTTATCCTCGCCAAATATCCCATTACTTATTTATGTATGAATGTCTTGATAGTGTCGGAGTTCCCCTTTCTTTCCTTCTTGTTTCTCCATCCAGTGGTAGTTAACCATTGGACCATTGGATTTGGAGGAGCAAGGAGAGAAAATGTTATTTGGCATAGTGAATAGCAATTATGATAATGATATCCCCTCCCTTAATACAATAAAAAGTGTGCCCTACACACAGTCCACACACACTCTTTCCCTCTTTTATGATGATTTGCAACGGTTTTTAAGGAAAACTATCTCTAGGGGACAGAAGTAGACACACATAGTCTAGATATGCATGTCTTTGTCTACGTTTGTGTGAAGAATGTCTTGACCTTCTTCTTCAAATATCCTCCCATCTATTTTTAATCCAAACTGTGCATTCTAATCATGTGCTTTCCCTTTCCACATCAGACCAGACTATTCACATTATGCTGGAGTATTGTGTGCACAGGATCAAGTGTGTGTGTGTATGATAATCATTTTTTTGCTCAGTCGAGACGGGACAAAGAAGAAGAGTATTAAAAAATACATGAGAAGGAGATTAGGGACGAAATGGAGATTCTTCCGGCTCACCAAAAAACAAACTATCCGAAATTCTCAAAATTTAGAATACGATCCCGTGTAGTTGTGGACTACAGTGAGTAGAGACTCGCATTGTTTTTCCCTTTTCTCCGTGTGTGACTCTACTCCTTTGTCTCTGCGTATTGGACTCCATTGTAAATAGGGAGAGAGTGTGCATGTGTTGTTCGGGTGTAGAGAGAAAGCGACCAGAGTTATTTCAGCGACAAAAAAGTTTTCCACAATGATTTTCTCTCTTCTTGCCCAGTTCCTCCATTGTTTCTTCTTTCTCTTTCCTCTCCTCCTCAACCAGGGATACTTTAATAGAGGGAATAGACGCACACGTTGGGTAGAATGTAGACATTTATAATATAATAAGGTGAAAGTTCAGTAGTGAATGCGTAGAGGGAGAAAAAGCAAATGTTTAGTTGACAAAAGTCGTCTGAGGAGAAAGCAGGGTTTGATACAGCAAAGTACCAATACACACACGAATATGCAATGTTGTATATGTATGGAAGAAAGGAACACAGCATAAATAGGTATAGGGAATAAATGATTTTTTTTCTTCTCTAATTTTATGTACGTAGATTGGTAACCAAAAACCTATCTCTCCATTCACACACACACAGCAGAGAAAGAGGGATGGTGATGGGAAGATGAGGAGGGGGAGAGTATGAAGCTGAACATCTGAGGGAACTCCACATCAAAAGTTTGGCAAAAGCCTCTCGACTTTTTCTCTCTTCCCGAAACTTTCCTGATGATCAACTTATCATGATATTGCATCCTTCATTGTATCTTTCTCCTCTTCCCTCTTTTCCCTACCCATTCACATTGACACTCTGAAAGGGGACAGAAAAAAACCAGCTCTAGTGTAGTGGAGAGAGGGAAAAAAGGCAGAGCGAAAAAGAGAGAAGAATAGTATCGAGACCATCTTACATTGTACACTTTGAATTTGTGTCTAGACTTTGACTTGAGGTGGCTTTTTTATAGAAAAGAGAAAGGATCTCCATTGTGTACTTTTTATTGCAGAAAGTGAAGAGAAAGAGTAAGGGAGATAGGAGGACGAGAGAATTTTCTCCCAACATTTTTGTACACCATGTCCAAGGCTGTTCTTTGTATGTGCACTAAAATTAACATGTAAGGCAGAGCACAGACAGAATTTTGTGTGTGTGTGTGTGTGGAGGGAAAGGAGAAAAGAGAGTCGTTTCAGAAAATTACCTGGGTGGAGGGAACCTAAAGAAATAGGTATGGATTTTTGTGTGTGAAAGAAAGAAATTTCATACTTTTCTCTCTCTCCTACTTTCCCTTCGGTTCACTTTTCCATACATTTTATACAGCCCACAATTCTTTTTTAAATCATCACAAAGAAAATCAACTTTTTTTACTACACAGAAATAAAGTAGAAGAAAGTGTGCTTAATACTGTGTGTACATTGTGGATTAAACAAGTGTGTGTCTACACAGATACACTCACAAGATGTATGTGGGATTTTTGGAGGTCGTCTATACTTATAATCATCATAAAAATGATTACAAGAATGATGACTATAATAGTAATATATATTCTTGTTAAAGTCACTACCTGTTATATTATTTTGTTATTGCGAGTGAGTGTGTGTGTGTGGGTTTTTTCTTACGTGTGTTGTCATGTGTATAGAAAGTCGTTTAACTTTACAGTATTTTCTCTTTATCTTCCTGCCACATTCAAACTATCATCCGGTTTTGATAATATTCTTTCTCTTCTTTTTCCCACACAGAAAAAGTTTGCCATGTCTCCTCCTTCTTTTCCATTGCCCTGTCATACCCTCCGACCCCTGACAAAGGGAAGACAGGCAGTCGGGAAATTCGACAATAATAAGACACTATGTAGTTTACACTACTTATACTTTCACCTCATCATCCTACACTACTGTATATGGTAAGGTTTCACAAGGTTAGAGGAGCGGTGAAAGCAGAGTCTTCTTTCCACACACACACACCACACACACACACACACACACCAGAAATACAACACCACAACAAATGTCACTTTACATTGTCTGACACTTTGTCTTTCCTAGTATTTTGACTAGAATAGAAAGAAGAGACGGGAAAAGTTTGAAAGTCTGAGGTAAAAAAACACTTTCTTTTTTTCAAAATTTGGTTTTTTACAGACAGGTTGACTACAGTCTGAATAGGATAAACAAGAGAGGAAAAAGAAAGCAGGGTACACTGTTGTGTGGGTTGGGAGGGAGTGTCTATGTGGCTGACTCTGATTCCAAGTTGACGGCTTGACTCTTCAAGTGTTTTATCTTGTCTTTCTCAGTGTGTGTGTGTATGTGGTGTGTAGTGTGTGTGTACTCCCCCTTCCTCTCACTCCTTGTCCCCTCTTTCGACTTGGTGTGTTAACATGTGGGTATGTTGAAAATTTGCCTAGAAAATGTTATTGTACATACATGTGGTTGATGCTTTTCTCTCTCTAACCACTGTGCGTGCATGCGTGTGTGTCATTCCTGCATTGTGTCCTATAGGAAAGGAATGGTCTTGATTTAAGCATCGTTCAACTTTGGTGTATCCTATTGTCCCCTGATTTCTCTGAGGACTCATCGTCTTGTTCATGAACTTCAAATTACCTGAGCGGAAATGGGAGACAAGCTCTTCATCTCCGGCCTCCTTCAATTTATTTTCTCTCCATCCCGTCTCTCTCTCTCACACACACACACATTTATACGCACATAATGTACATACAGAAGAAACCTTTTGTCTTCCCTCAAACATAATTTTCCAAAATATTATACGTAGGCCAAGATTGATGTTTTCTGATAAATTAAATGACAATGCAGTAGGGCAAACACAATGCACAATACAGAGTGCTGTGCAGCAGACCACATTTTCACAGCCACGGGACTGTGTGCTCTTGTCCGCTCTATATATGTGATTGTAATGCATGACTGGTGCTGTGAAAATTGTGGAGACATGCTATCAAGAAGATTGTTTTTAGAGCTTTCAAAATATTTGATCACTTTCCCTTTCTTGTCTCAGCTAAGCCCCACCAATTATACCAAGGCAATCAGTTTGAAAAGGTCCCATTCATATACATGTACACACATACCAAAGTGGGTAGAGGTGTCAGAATTCTCAAATGACACTACATTCCTTATCTAGATCTTGAGAATTGGAGAAAGTCTCCCTTTTGCCACTCAAAACAGTGAAAAGGGGAAAAGCAGAAGAGGGGAAAGTAAATTCATTAAAGATCGGAGTCACCTAGTTGGATTGATATTCATGAGACTTTCTTGGAACGCTCATGAATATGACAAGGGTGTGTGTGTGTTGTGGACGGATCTATATGTACTATTCCAGCAAAATGTTACATGATGGGACTGTTTCATAATAAATAAATACACTTTACATATTGTATGGAGCGGAGGTTCGCGAAGGAGGGGAAGAAAAGGGGAAATCACAATAAAAGAGAGCAAAGATTGAATTTTGAGATGGAAATCTAAACAACTGGAAAATCACTGGAGATGTTATGGCCAAGAAAACACAAGTTACAACTCTGTCTACACACCACCCAACAACACACACTCCTACACAGCGTATCTCTGTGTGTACAGAGCAGGGAATCGCATAAATATTCTTCAAGTACTTGACTACTCGCCCCCTCCTTTCTCTCTCTCTCTCTTTCTCCTTTTTGAACGAACCATGTACACACACACACGTTCATGGGAGGGAAAAATGTAATCAATGTTTTTGAACAGTTTTTCCAAGAGCAGTAGGGTACAATATGTAGTCTTCATGTACTCGACAAATATTACTACTGCAGTCTATTCATACATATATCCGCGGGTGGAGAGAAAACTACACTCGATTATATACTGGGTAGACACACACCGAGAGAGACGAAAGTCTGTAATGAATTCTGAAACGATCAACAAACTAGGCAAAAAATCCTGATACAAAGTTTACAAGGAACAATCTTAGACTCCTTCTGTGTGTGTTTATGTGTGTGTGTGTGGGAACATGTCATAATATAAAACAAGTTTAATCTATTTTGTACTGGTATCCACTAAAAAAATCCTCATATATTACATTAGTCGAGCATAAACGTTGAGGGGGAGGAGGAGAAACAGGAACATTAGTGTAACTGGTCACGTGTCCCGTGGTTTTCTTTCCCCCCACCACTCCTCCTCTTTACTCTACTTTCTCTCGCTTTCTCTTCCCCCCCCCCCCCCTCTTCAAAAAACAAATATTTACATGTTGATCTCGTACTCACATTAATAACGCTACAACGACAACAAATGTATTCACACGAATATGAGTTACACAGTCTACAAAACGGAGTAAACGAGAGGAGAACAACCATGTCTTTTTTTACAAGCTTCCTCCTCCTTCTGTTCTCAAAAACACACGGTAAAAAGAAGCAGGAGGGATACAGTCAAGTCTTGTCACACACCGTGGAGGTGGAGGAGGAGGAGGAGGGCCGTTGAGAGTAGAGTAGTAAAAAGAACGGGGAAAGGCATTTTGTAGCTCGAAACACACAGACAGTGAGGAACATTTTACAACGTGTGTGTCATAAAAAATTATAAACCTGCTTCTCTCTCTCTCTCTCTCCACATACGCCATCGTATTGTATTGTATGTGTACGCTATGTTGTCACACAATATGAAATTGAGTGCAGGCTGAAGAAGCTGACTTGGATAAAGTATCTTTTGCAAAAAATATTATAATAATAATACAAGACTCCCACGTTCTCTTCACTCACTCTCTTCCCTCGTACTTCATCAGGACAAGCGGTGAAGTTTCCCCACTTTCGGCTGCCTCTCTACATATAAAAAAGGTAGAAGGGGGAGGAGGTGGTGGAAGGGAGAAAAGTGCACATATTTACTATGTTCACTTGTTTCCCTTCTGTTTTCCCTGAGTCCATATAGTGGCTCACCGCTATACACACACACCCACATTGTGTACAATGGCAGGTTTCTCTAAAGTATTCAAAAGAGGAGAGAGAGAGAGAAAGGGGGGAGGAAAAAGAGTAAAAAAATAGGAGACAACCCTTGTGCTTTCTCCTTTGGAGACTTCTCTCTCTCTCACTCTACATTTTGCATATGCTACTGCTATTACGAGGAGTCCTCTAGATCCCCTTCTCTCTATCTTGCTACACTATAGTTTACGCACCACCAACCTTTTCCCTGTGACCGACCGACCGTCTCTCTGTCTCTGCCTCTCTCTCTGCTTTCTCCTCTTCTAGATGTATGTGGCTGTATGTGTGTCTCGTGCAGTTTGCAACCGCAGTTGAACGGTTTCCACACACGCAAAGGCTCCAGAAAGTATACAAGTAGTTTTCAAAAGTGGGAAACAGCTCACATGTTGAGCATACAAATCAAGCAACGGAATTGTATGTAAAGAGCCTCTCTATGTACCGACTCTCTCTTTCTCTCCAGATTAAATACATACCCCTTTCTCCGTACATATGTTAAGAGAAAGTGTGTTTGTGTGCATAAAGATAGATAGGGTCCCTATCATAGGGGGACAACAAGGTTGTTATTGTAAAGGTTCACATTCTGACACATGTATATATTATGGATATTACTATTACTATTGCTATTGCCTTGTCATCATTCCGTATATCCTAGTCTAACTGTGTACCATACATACATGCAGTGGAGGTCCTTGTCAAGCTGTTGTGTTCCACACTATAGGCTAGTGTATAAAGATAACAGAGAGACAGTGTGTGTGTACATTATGTTGAAACAAAGTTTTACATGGCTACAATTTCCCCGCCCTCCCCAACGTGGCTATGGGTACAATGTATTCATCACTTTTTGGTGAAATGTACATTTGTACGAGTACGGAGAAAGGTGTACATATACGAGAGAGAGAGGGGAAAGAAGGAGTTATGGATGCCTATAAGAAATTTATAAGAAACCAAACTGATATGAGTAATACAATCTGAGCGGAGAGTACAGAATTGGAAAGTGAGGATATAGGAGGAATGGAGTAGAGAAAAAGGAAGGAAAATGGAGATTACATTAACATTTGCCTTTTTCCCTGAGTCCTCCACACACACACACATATGTACATACGTACAGAGAGAGGTTAGAGGGAACGACACAGATTGCAAGTCAATTTAATGGTGAAACTCATACGGGGAGAGGTGAAGGAGGAGGAGAGAGGAAAGCAAGTCAATTACGATGTCAAGATAATGTGGTAAAGCATGCAAAGTTTATATTTATAGGAGGAAACGGACAAGGTGAGTCTACAGTCGTTATGACATACCCGTCCCTCTCTCCCTCTCCAAAAAAAGACAATTAGTGTGTGTAGTCAGGTGGCTGTAGGGGAGGATAGTTCCATAAATACTCCCGTAGCAATACTTGAACGTTGATTAAAGTCTGATTCCCCCTTTTACCCCTTTCTCTCTCTCCCCCGCTAACCAAAAGTTTCGATTTCCACAGTCACCGACTTTCCACCCATGTTTTCACTCTCCCTTCCCTCTCCCAATATGTGCACAAGGACTTTCTACAGACTCCGTCATAGTGCAAGTGAGGGACAGAGAGAAAGGAAGAGAGGTATAATTGCAATTCATGCATACGTCCTTCTCCTTATATGTACACACATAACTATTTATAGAGAGAAAGCAAGAAATAAAGAAAACTGTCAATTTTCTTGGACTTGCGGTAGGCAATATAAAACGAATGGCATTTTAATGTTACTCTACTCTGATATGCATATTCGAGCACACACACACATCCTTTTCACTCGTACATGCAATGGATAGATTTTATGGAAGGATAGGAAAAGATATGAGAAAAAAACTACAAGTGATGTCTGTAATTATTATGAAATGACTCACAATTTTCTCTTCTCTCCTTTCTCCTTCAGCTCCTTTCCTGCTCCGGTCAATAATTCTGGGTCACATATGTAGATTTTGTTGTTGGGTCGATGGACTAGTCATCAATTACCACTCTCCACCATTTCCGCTCCAATCCATTTGTGCTTTCTCTCTCCTTCTCTTTCTATATGCACTCTGTACAATGTTCCTCTTTTACACAATTTTATTCAGTCGGTCTCTCTTGGTGTGTATGTCTGTGTCTGTGGCGGGTAGGAAAGGGGACTGAGTTTTGGAGAGAACATGAGAAGGAGAAAATAAAGTGAAGTGTTTCGTTGTCAAGTTTAAGCTTCTGAGTATATTTTGAGTTTACTAGGAGAAGAGGAGGTTGATGATGACTCGAATGATGATGATGATGGGATGTATTAAGAATTTAATGCAGGTCAAGCATTTGTCCAAGTAATCCGATGAGATGAGGGAGAGAGAACAAATTTGATTTATTAGCGTGTGTATCATCCACCCTCTTCCACACTCACAACCTCACCAACGTTACACAACAAAGTATAGAGAAAGAACCCACACATTCACCCAGAAAAGAGACACACACACACATCCACCCTTTCATGAGCCCATCCACGTTGTGCTCCTCCTGCGTAATGTAATGTCCCTGCACTTAAAGAAATCAAACATGGACTTGAGTAGAAGGATGATGATGACGATGGTCGTGTGTTTGTGTGTGTGTTGAATGTTGAATGTGTTCAAAGTTTTCCTCTCTCACTCACTCTCTCTCTCTTCCCTTCCCTTTGCTTCACAGGACAAAAAGCGCACTCATTTTTTGTTCCGCTCACAAATTCCCAAATTCTTCTCCCAGCACCGTGAGGACGACGAAGGAGGAGGAGAAAAGGATGAGGAGGATGCTCGATACCATGTTTTGCGAGAGAAGAGAAAGTTTTAGTGTGCGTGTGGGTGGGTGAGGGTGGAGGGAAATTATGACTGTAGATAATTTTTTTTGTACAATTTAATCTTCTGACCAATTTAGTCACTCGATTTGGAGATTTTTTCTGCGAGATAATAAATGTGTTGTATTGTTCTTTTGATAAATATCCGAGAAGAACAAGAGGAGAAAAAATGGTACAATTGTCTGGCTTCCACTTTTATTTATTTTTCCAAGTTGTAAATGAGTTTTCTCAGTCGAATGTTTCACTATATTGAAGAATGTGTGGATGTGGATTAACTTGGTTGACAATTTGGTTAAGTCGACATCGGAGAAAATATTGGGGAGAAGGGAAATGAAGTTCACATGTGTGTGTGTGTTGTACGTACAAAATGGACTTGGATTTTTTCTCTTTTTTTCTTCTCCGAGAATGAATGTAATGTCAGTGATTCTCGTTAAGGATTTTGGATCTTTTTTTCCATCTTCTCTCCAGTAGTTTCAGTCTAACGACAAAAACTAATGTAATTTGTTAGAAGGACACCCGCACACACTCACTTTCACTCTAACAATGGTCCAAAAAGACGAGAGGGATGATTGTCACAGACTCCACAATCCCTGACTTTCCTGGATGATCTGAATGAGGGAGAGGAGGAGGAGAAGACTTTTTTTGTAAGTTTCAGAAAAAGAGTTTTTTTTCTTCCCAGTCCTCTTTCACGTGGTCACTCTCCACTACTAGTCTTTCTCTCTATCTATCTTTTTGCCCTTTGTTGTTTTGATGAGGCTGTTGGGATCTTGTTTGACCACTACCACACAACCAGGAGAGTAGGAGAGAGCACACAAAATACACATGGACACACACATACAGTGCGACTCTCTCTCTCTGTAGCTTTCTCCTTGGTTCAACTTTATCTCCTACAGTCGTCGTCTGTTCACTTTCTCCTTCCGACTCTGAATGAAATGAAGAAGGAAAACTCTGGAGGTATTATACTTGGTGCCTCGTCTCTCTCCCTTTGGACAGTCCAGAATCCAGGAGGAGAGGGTGATTGTGTATATTAGGGGCAAAGGAGTCTACTGAGGTTTTTCTCTTGTCCAGGATTTTTTTTTAAAAATTAGTGGAGAAGGACTTGATTATTAGTTTATTGGTCAAGTCTTCAACGGTGGTTCATTCACGGTTCCAAAGTAAAATCACACTGTGGGGTAAAAGTGTGTAGTATCTTTGTTGTCTCTGTGTGTGTGTGTGTGTGAAACTTTTTTGGCGCTCTTAAAAAAAGAAAGTTTTCCCCTCTCCTATTTCGTTCTCTCAGTCACTGTCTTGCTTTGCTAGTTTGTTCATCTTCTCTTCTCTTGTTGTGTGTGGATGTGTTCTGGTCGGAGGGAAAATTGTGGCTCGATTTCAACACCCGGTTTTCAACCCAATCTTCTTCTTCGGCTTGGTCTTCGTCTCCGTCCTTCCCTTCCTCACCCGATTTCTCATGCCTTGTGTTCTAGCGTACAGAGGGAAGGTACACTGAAGAAAACGGCTCTGTGTCTGTCTGTGTGCCTTCTTTCTTTCTATTTTCCCTGTGCTTCCAGCTTGTGTGTGGATGGTTGTGGATGTGTGTGTGCTTTGGGTTGTGTGTATCGTTTTTGAAAACCTCCTGTCTCTCATACTACACTCTCGCACAGCCTTCTCTTTTCTCTCTCTTTCCGTCTCTCTCTCACTCTCTATTCTATCCCTCGTTCGCTCGCTCGCTAGAATTTCCACTCACTCACACTCTCCCCCACTCTTTCCTACCAAGCCAAAAGGATGAAGAAGAGCCAACGCTTGCGTATCCCCCTTTTCCCTCTTTCTCCATATACTTCTTGCTCCTTTCTCCTACTCCTTCCTACTATTACCAAACCTTTCTCTCTCTCTCTCGTTCTGCCCGTGTCGCTCCGTATAATGCCCTCACACTCAAAAGTACATAGTAAACAGCCTTAACTCTCTCTCGCTTTCTCTCTACAACGACTTCCTTCTCCTTTCTCTCTTCAGTTTTTCCCCGTGTTCTTCCCCTCTCTCCCTCTTCGCTCTCCACACTCCCGTAAAAATTTCGCATAGAGGTACTTAGCGTCTCCATTCCATCGGCATTGCCATCGCCTATCCTCTCTGTCTGTTTCTCTCTCTCTCTCTGTTTTCCTGTAACTTGGATGGGTCTAAGCGATCCCACACACACACAGTCCGTCAGTCAGCTGTACACACAGAGAAAGCCAAAACTTCAAGTCATGTCAACTCTCTCTCACTTTGTGTGTATGTGTGCCTTATCCTAGTAGTATCCTAGCCCTTCCTCTACTACTATGTTGTACGGTGCTTGACATACACACACACAAAGATAGAGAGAGAGAGAGAGAGAGAGAGAGAGAGTCTGCTGGATTTTTAACTCACCAGTTCTTCACCGAGAATGCCTCCTGGCACTGGTGTCTCTGGCTGCGTGTGTGCGTGAGTCAAACTCCCGTCATGTTGGAGATAGTCTTTAAATTTTTCGCAGAATGTAAGGCTCTCGTCTTCTTTCCGCCGTTTCTTATAGTCTCCTCGTTCCTTATCACCAACGCCAGTCGTATTTCCATCCTGTGGAGAAAAGAGAGTGAGAGAGGAGGGGCTTTCTGGACACAACCCCATCATTTCATTTCATATTCACTTCCATTTCAAAAAGCAAAGTCTTTCATTCATATCGAACACATTTATTTTGGAGAGTCAAAATCTAAGCGTTTTTGACAAAGAGGAGGAGGAAGAGGAGATCAATTATGAAAGATTTTGATTCGTGCAAAATTGGGGAAGAAAGATGTGAATGTGTAGAGATCAGGAGAGGGATATAATAGAGCCGAGAAATATGAAGATGGTTAAATCAAACTATTTTGAGCATCTTGCAGTTGACAGCTGGAGCAAGACTGCGACAAATCGACCATATTACTCTCCTACTCTCAGTCGTATATATTCCATGGAGAAAGTATCCTACTCTGCTTATTATGCCGTGTGTGAACGTGTGTGTGTGTGTTGAGTCACAAATACAGGATTATTGGCATTCTTCTCTTTGTTGAAAAATCTTTGCATTCACCATCTCCACCGTTTAGACTAGAGTTAAGCATGAAACCAGGGTACGCAGCTGACGACCGGTGAATATGAATTTCAAATGGATTTTGAACCTTTTGCAATTGAGAGAGAGAGAAGTTAAAAGTTCCCAGTAAAATGTTTTGAATTCAAAAAATTTACCATACACAAAGTCGAAGGCTAATATGGAAGGCTGCTAGGTAACCTTGTCAAAAAGTTATTTGAACAATTAAAACGATCCCCTCCAATAGACGAGAACGTACACAACAAATGGCACAGAATGAGACACAGCATGAGAGTGGGCTTGGAATAGTATCCAATCAAAGGAGAAAACTTTGTGAGTATTTTCTCCAATTTTCCATTTGCAATATCCGTCTCGTGTGCCACTCATACAGATAGGAAAATGAATAGAGAGAGGGAGAGTTTTGTTTTAATATACAGAATTGAAATTACTTTTCTCTCTATCTCTTTGGATTCTCCTTCTCCTCTCCCTGGCCTCTCTCCGTCTCTCTTCTTGCTCTGAATCTTTTAGATACTTTAAAGACTGACTCAAGCTGCATGACTAAAGTGCGTCTGTGTATTTTTAACATGGGCTTACAAAGAGAGGGAGACGGATGGAGGGAATAGGTGAAAGTATTAAATATTGAAAAGGAAAGGAAAGGTATGGATAGAGTACCTGAGAGACTTTATAAAATTTTCATGACAGATCCTTGAACATAAACTCAAATGAGGAGGAGGGAGGGAGGAGGTGCTCCATTCCTTTCTTTGAACTCTGGATGGAGAGCAGCGAATTTCATTTCTATATTGATTCTCCCTCTCTCTCTCTCTCTCTCTCTCTCTCCTTACCTCATTGTATATATGCGCCTACCTAACATTGAGGCATTCAGGTTGGAGGGGGAAGTTGAGGCAGGTACTCATCTATTTTCACTCCAAACTTGTTCAGACACTCTCATTAATTGTTTCTTGTATAAATACTACCGATTTGTTTCGGGATTAAATAAATACACACACAAACCAGCATGCCGCCCTCAACAACCATCCTCTCTACATGTTCTTGCAACAAAGATTAGGTGCATTAGTTTTTGCCAAACTCAAATCTGAGAGAGAGAAGGTCTCACTCTATCTTGTGAAATTGGGGCTCATTGATGTGCTGTCGCTAATTTCTGTGTACACAATTATTAGTATACTCTCATTCTCCCTCCCCCTCACTAGGTAACTGTACATGTACCATATTATTAAAATAGTAGCCGATATCCCGTATACACCCACACACACATGTAAACGTCTATTAGCTCTGAATTATACAACATTGGATCCTATCCATGCAATTGCTTTAAGGTATTTGTATGTGCAATGTTATAGAAAGGGAGAAAGTCTCTGCTTTCCCTCACGGATGATTCCCACAAGTACATTGACTAAGCTTAATTTTAATGTGCCGAGCAGACACACACGCACACACACACAGAGGAGAGGGATGAAAATGGAATGTCATTTGCATACACACGCTGACTTTTTGGAGGAGGGGGAAAATCCTGTTTGTTCAATCTTCTCTCTCTCTCTAGTCTCCGTTGTCCAAATTACATTTCCCCTATTTACAACATTTAATCCTCTCCAACTTCTTGATTTCCCTGATTTCTCTCTTTTCTTCACTCAATGTGTGCGGTATGTCTTTTGCTGAGAAGCTTTTTGGGTGCTCCAGTTTGCGCTTCCACTGGCACTCTCCATTTCTCTCACACACCCTTCTCCACCCTCTCTGCTCATCAGTTAATATATAAACTGATTAAGATGATGGTATCAAAGTGTTAGCCATTTAAAACTCTCTTACTCCTCATCCCTCGCTTTCACTTTGCTTTCTCCTCTCCTCTTCCCCCTTTTCCCACGTTGCAAAATTATATTTACAAAATTCTCCCAATTTCCAACAACCGGAAAACTTTTTGCACAGCAAAATGGAACTGTGAGAAAGTCTATGGAGAAAGTTCAGCCTGGGAAAGACTGGAGGAGGAGGAGGAAGCAGAAACATCGTCAACGTCCAACATCATTAACAAGGTATCATCCTTGGAAGGAGAGTTTTGTGCGTGTAATCCTCTAATTGTATTATTCAATTTATTTCACCGTAATTTTTCTCTCATACACACACACATGCACACACGCTGTACAGCATACATGTGGATGCTAAGAAAGAGAGGAGGAGGGGACGTTGTACATGGCTGATCTTCATCCCCTACTTCCGCTTCCCTACTTTTCCAAAGAGTTTTCTCCAGCTAAGCACAGAGGAGGAGAAAGAAAGAAAAGAAGGAGAGTTTGGCAAGAAATTGAACAATTTCTTTAATAAGAGAAAGACTAATACCAATAGCATTGTATGTGTAGAAGAGGACGAGGAAGAGAAGACTAGTCATCCACCAAAGTATTGATGTGAGGTTGCTCAAAATTGTATCCGTTAATTTCCCGTCGTGTATATGTGTGTGTGTGTCCCTCTGTGTTCAATGTTGCATCCTGTCTGGGTATAGCGAAAGTTAATGAGATGGAAAGATGAAAATGTCGGCATCATTTCTCTCCCCTTCCTCCTCCTGCCCCCTCCTCCCCCATGTACATACAGATGCCTACTTAGCAAACTCCCCCTTTCAAGGATCTCCCATGGAATGAGAGAGGGAAAGAAGGGGAGCCAGCCAAAACGCTTTTTTCAAGTGTACAACGTCGTCCTCGTATTATCAACCAACCGATGAGACAAAGAAAAGCTCCCCCACGCAAATAATCGTAATCATCTCAAAACTCCTCAAAAGTTAATTCAATGGACTCAAAGTACAGCATAGAAAAGGAAAATATAGCCCGGAATGTACACTATAGAGTGCAATTTGTTTCCCACGAAAAAAAATTTCCGGCTTTTTCTCTCTTTCTCTCTCGCACTTTCTCTCTGACTCTCCATTCTGAAAATTTTCAAGGAGAAGCTTTTTTTCCTGGTGAATTTTATGTTGGAATAAATTGGAACTAGAAAATTCTGACTGTGAATATGACTGGAAAGTGAGTGTGTGTAGGGTTGGAGTCGATATTTAGAATGGCGAATTTAGAGTCAGGAAGTGTTTGAGTCTCCTTGTTTTTAAAAGATTATGAAATGGATGTGTGAGTACAGTGTACAGCATATGTGTGGATGTGCGTGTTGTGTGGGCGAAATTTGTGTGGAAGATTTAGATGGGGAAGACTCTCTTAATGTACGTGTGGATGATGATGATTTTAATTTCCAGTAATTACATATACGCAGCACGTTTCCTCTTTCCCTCACTTTCTCTCGCTCAGTCCATTCAATTCATGGCCTTGGCTCTCTTCTCGCTTTCCCTCTCCCTGCCTGGTGCCTGGGTTTGTGTGGAGGAGTGGAAATGAGTCAAGTAGTTGGCTTAATAAATGACAATATAAAATGCAATAACTCTGTCTGTATAATATGAAAGTCCTCCTGTATCCCTGCACAAATTTCCGCCAAGGTGTGTATGTCTCTCTCTCTCTCTGTCTGTATTTAGGGAGAGAGGATTTTCTGGGTTGGAATTAGGATTTGGCTGGGGATTGTGGGAGTGAGTGTGAGGAGCTGTGTGTGTGCGTGTGTTTGTGAACTGGACTCACATCTCGACTCGGGCGTACAAATGCGGGATTTATGGCTACAAGGTCAATACAAGTCAAATGAGAGAATGAGCCAAGTTTATGGACTTTATCTGTCTCATAGTTTCCCCCGCGAACAACTCACACCCCCCTTCCTGTGTGTGTGGGTGTGTGATTTCTCTCCAAATCAGCATCGAGAGTTTGCAAAAAAATTGGCAGATTTGGAAAGGAATTGGGAGAAAAAGTTTTTTTTTGCAAGCTTTCGTCTCATATTTTTTCCACGGTTCTATCCATGTGACAAAGTTTGTGCAATTCTACAGGAAATAATTTGATATTTGTGGCATCTTCAAAATAATAGTTCCCAAATTTATGACATTTATTGAAATCACGTGTCTGGATAGTAGCCATGTCTAAAATTATGATCAAGATTCAAAACAAACATTCAGATTAAAAATTGTGTAATAATAACTACAATCGTACAACAATGTATGTTTTGATTCTTTTAAAAGATAATGTTTTTTCAAATGAAATGAAATGATTAATGATTTTTTCAGCGTCCTTATTTTTTGCAATACTTTCTCCACACACATGTGTGTGTAATATCCGATTACTTTTGTTTTTATTGTGTCACCCTCCCAAGTGTTAAATGTTGACTGGAGAGAAAGGGGAAAATGTGGACATGTACGAGTCACCAGTGACGGGCGATTTTCATTGTCAGTTTTTATCGACGACGAGGGAAATGAGCCGGAGGATAGAGAAAGAAGGATGAGGGAAAACAAAAACATGAGGAAAACTAGAGAGGAGAAAGTGAGATAGGAGGAGGGAGAGAGAGAGATGAAGGCAGGGGCTGGAGGAAAGTCAACAGAAGAGTCATTTATGTTTGAAATAAATGGATATCAAGAGAGACGGCGGAAGGAAATGTGCTAAGAACATAAGAACGTTCATTGTACACACACACACTATATACAATAATGTGGGGCGGATGGACTGGTGATTCGTGTGAGATCATGATAGTAATAATGATGCTCACGATCCTAATAACTTAAGTGATGGGCTGTTCCCTTCCGCCCCTCCCCCCCCCCCCCCCCCTTCTTTTCCCTTTTTTCCACTTGACAATCCAGTGCCCCTCTGCACCCCCCTCAACTTTCTCTTCCGAATCTATGGACTCCATATTATATTACTGGACATCAGTATCACAAGCCGTTGTAGTAATGGTAGCAACCACTCGGAAATGTACATTCAAACCAGAGTTTCTCAAAAAAATTAGAGAGGAAAATGGCGCTCAACGTTTCAGACATAATTACGTGGAAGAGAGACTTCACATTTTGAAGAAGAAGGATCGAGTACATCACACACACACGTTATATATTTCATGAGGATAAAATGTAATGTAATAATTCGGCTTGGGAAGTTAAAAAATAAAATTGATGGATGTCACACAATTATTTGGATAGATACTAAAATTGCAAAATATCACACAAATACTAGTCATTTCATATTGAAAATGGGAAATGGAACCGGGTGTGGGGGCATCAAATGTAAATAAAAGTGATGCTTCTGTCAATATAACTCAATGTTTACAGCTTCTATTAACATAGCATTTAGACAGGGTTAGAGTCAAGTATTAATGTATTAAATATCACAACTTGTATCACACACTGACGTACAATACAATAGTGAAATAAAGAATGAAATTTCCTCTCTCTCACACACACTTTCTCACAAAAGGATGATGATCCGGGGGATGACCAGAGGAAAGGCTCCGATAGAAAAAGAGAGATGGAGAGGAGGGGTGTGTGTAATATAGAATAATGGTGATGGGGTTGGTGGGGGGAAGAGGGGATAAAGGATGACGGGTGGAGATAGGGAGGAGGAGGAGGAGGAGAGACAGGGTTCGGGGTCTCCTGTCACATCCGCTGAACATTGATTGATCACCACTTTCTCCCAATAAGCCATCCTGAAATCTCTTTTAATTTCAACTGTCCACGACAAACCTTTTCTCTGTTCCTCGTTAGCTCTCCTCCCAGTATCCGCCCAGACTACTTTCTACTCTCTGTCAGCTGCTGCTTCCCCCTTTTTTATCAGCCATACATGTACATGTATATATACACATGGAGGGAGTGAGAGACCACACTTTTTAATATTGCACTACAAAATCTTCACACTCTCTCTTTCTTTCTCTTTGTGTGAGAAAGTGAATGTTCGTATGTCCAGTTGGGAAGAGACAGGAACAACATTTTTTACTCCCGTACACTCAGTTAACTGAGAGTCCTTTTCCCCCTACCGGTTCACCAATATTATAGTAAGGACCTCATACAATCGTGACCTAAAGCTGTGACCTCCAAAGGTGCATTAGCAGACGGCATGGCGAGACAGGGCTTTGACCGAAGGAAGGTCTTCTTTCAAAGACAAGACACACACGTAGCATAAGTGCAGTAAAGAACAAAGGGTTGGATGAAGAAGAGAGAGACCCAGTTTAAATTAATCTTGTGAGAAGCACTGGGCTATAAATAGAAACGCTTTGAAGGCTTTCACTCTCTCTTTCTCTCTCTGTCCTAATTTTGAAGTGAGTTCCTTTGTCTCACCCTCTTTCCGTTAAAATAAAAGCTTTTCAAAATTAAGTTTCAAGGCCTCCTCTTCCTTTCCCTCTGTCTTCTCTGTCTGTGTACTTTCTCTGCGGGGTAAAGCTCAGAGTTTTCTTGGGTGGATACAAATTGAGGGTTTTCAATGACCCATGTTCAATACACATTGACATTCCAAGCATGAACACATTCCAAGGGTGATAAGACGATTTCTCTTCATTCTTGATTTTACTTTCTCTCTTCTCTTCTTCCTTTCTCTACTGGGATGGAGGATTCAGGTGAGTGGTTGTGCAATTTTATGTGAGAGTGAAAGCGGATTTGTGTACATGTGTGCATTTAAATCCTTCTCATAACGAACTAAATGTCAAATCAACTAAATTCCTCCAGCTCTAGTTCCCTCATATTGAAAAGAGAAATAAGAGAAGGGGGTAGGGAAAGGGAAAAGAGAAGGAAACGGGAGGAAAAAATAATTTCATCAAAGTCAAAGTGTGAAACATGTGGGATGGTGAAGGTTCACCGAGCCGTGAAACTCATGATCTCACCCCAAAGCCCAGAGCACATGCAAAGCAGGGAAGAGAAAAAGGAGGAGGAGGAGAGGAGGGAATGGGTCTGGACAGGAACCGACTTTGATGGAGTCAAAATGAAATTTAAGTATCTCACTAAATAGAGACTAGGTGAGAAGGAGAGTGAATTAGAAAAATCTGGAGAAATAATCTACACAAGGACGGGCCCAGGAGAGGAGAGGGTGAACAGGGCAGAGGGAAAAAATATTCTTGGATGGGTGGATTTTGCCTCCGGTTTATAATTTACAAGTTCACATCAAAACCCACATCTACCGTAATATATCTTTGTGTACCCAAAGCAAATCTGCTGTAAATATAATTGATTAAGGATTCAAAGGGCCAAGAAGGTCAAATCCCATGCATAAACAAAAAAGAATAATTTATTTTGAAAAGGAGGGAAAATCTCATGAAATAAAAAATCACACATTTTAGTCCATAAAAAGACCTGGCTTTTCTTTGAATATTTACGGTAATTTGTGTACCTCCATGAACATTGCCCATCCATTTTGGATAATAATCTTTGAAATGTCTGAGGCTTTTTTGCTTTGGTGAAAAAAATAGAAAAAAATACTCCTATGGCAATACACTTAGCTAGGCTCTGTCTACCCCGTCTTGGTCTGTCTATCTATGTCGTGTGTGTGTGTAGGTGTGTGTCTGTGGTGTAAGGATGTGTTGTGCTAGCGGGTTGTTGTACGTATACAGTGGACAACTGAATAAGATCGGATCCGACAGGGACTTCCCACGTTTAATCTTTCTACTTCAATCTTAGTTGTACAGCACTACATTTGAGCTAACAGCCTCCCTTTCTCCTCTCCCTTTCTCTCCATCTCTATCACTATGTACTTTTGAGCAACGCGTCTTTCTCTTTCTTCCCTATTCTCTCCACATTCTTCTTAAGACGAACTAACCTAACTTTTTTGGATCTTCTTTCTCCTCTCCGCCCTCCCCCTCATATACTCAATATATGGTTCACTTTATCTTGGAATAAGAGAGTCTGGCAAGACCTTCGACAGTCCCCCGCATGTTAGTAAACAAGTCTCTCTCTCTATCAATGTACTCTTCGTGGCGAAAAATTGTCTGTATAACTGCACAACAGTGTGTGTGTGTGTACCTTCATCATACACTCTGTTTCCCTGACTGTGGAGAATCATGTTGTATGAGCTCAAAAAAGGAGAGAGAGAGAGAGATAGAATCTTTGCCTTGTGTATGTGGTGTGGTGTGTTGTTGTTTGTGGGGTCTTTTGGCATGCCTTTTTTCACAAAGCTTCTCTCTCCTTTCTTTTTTGCACCCATCATTCCTCTCCTTTTCATTCCCAGCCTCAATAGGCACATGATCTATCCATCTATGTCGAGTCACTCAATTTAAACATCGGAAATTTTATTTGTTCCTTCAACTTTCTCTCTCCCTCCCTTTTCTATCTTTTCCTCCTTTTGTCTTTTTTGTCTATTGACTTTCTGTGTTGTATATTTATCCACAAAATAATTTACTTATCCACTTTACCTTCACTTTTGTACTCCATTCTTTTGTGGGTGGTCGTGGCTACACAATAGAATAGAATGGATACATTTCAGAGTTCCCATCAACATCTAAATTTTTTCCTCTCATCCCTTTCATTTTCCTTGAGAATTGGAACAGTCCAGAATTTCCCATTATCCATATCATGGAATTGTCCATATTGTTTCCACTCAGGGCCGTTCCGTGTATGGACCAGCTGGGCCCTTTGGTCCGAGGCCGTACCAGGAAAGGGACCAAAGAGGCCGTACAATGGCCGAAAGCGGGCCATACAAAACCTATAAAAAGGTTTTTTGGGGCCTTCGAAAAATTTTGTGGGACCAAGGGGCTGTACAAAGAATTTTTTGGTCCCATGCAGCTAATGTTCACGGAACGGCCCTGTTTCCACTGTCCGGAGAAATTTCTCTCATTCTTCGAGGATGAGAAAATGACCAAAACATAAAGCTTTCCATATTGAATAGAAGAAACAAATTGACAGAATAATTTCGGACAGAATAGTGGAGATTCGTGTTAAAAAAAGACGATACGTTTTTACATTGAATCAAATTTCTCAAACAATTTTTATAAAAAAAATATTTACATAACAAATTTCGGACTCTCAATTATTCAGCTTTTCAAAAAGACATTCTTTTGAAGCCAAGGGTAATTTTTGTAATGACTTCTAAAATCCGGAATTGCATTCTCTTTTTTTGTTTTTCCAATGGAAAGTAGAGAGAAAGCCACAAATACCACACACTCTGACACATAAGGACAGAGCTGGTAAAAAAATTTCATGTATAAGCACAAGCTCAATTGAACATTCAGCAGAGCGACAAATAGACATTGACCACCCACCTTGACGACACGGGAGACGGGAGACTCCCAATCCAATTGTCATGAGCCATGACTTTCCCCCGAAACCCAGAAATGAGGGCAGTATCTTGCGGCTGTGCTTGTGTGTATCTGTGTGCAGTGCTGTGTGGCTTCCTGTGTGTGTGTGGGTCACATTCAAATTATTACCGTGACCACCATCTGTGCCCTCCCCTCTTTTTCTCTGTCCTTCCACAACATATTGATGTACATTGGTAACTCAGCCATGAAGTCCCTTGCTTTGTTCCCTCCATACTTTATTTGCTGAACAGGAAAGTAAGCCTCTCTCTCGTTAGTGGTGTTCGTCGTGGAAGGTACGATAAGGAAGAGGGAAATGGTTTTTTTAAATCCAGGTTTATGAACCACAATAAAAACAAATTTTATGCATATTTTTAAAATTTAGAATTTATAAAATTTTCTCCACACCCCACAATTTTGTAGTCTATCCAGGACCGCAAACACCCAGGAATGTTGCCCTTTCCTTTTGCAACTTGATGATGAGAAGAGGAGAAGGGTTTAATGGGATCAAGGTCAGCAACTCCTATGTAAATTTTAAGAGGATGCAGACAAGGAGCTAGTTTTTGTTTCACATATTTATCTCAAAAGGAGGGAAAGGTGGGAAAGCATCAGATAGGAAAGGTGGAGCAGGAGAAACCCAAACTCGTTAGAATGGAAGAAATCTGAAGGGAGAAGAGGAGAAATCTGGACTCCCTGTTCCATTATACATTCAAAGTAGACAGCCACACTAAAGGTAGAGATAGAAAGAGAGAAAGATAGAGAGTCAGACAAACGATTGAACGTAGGTTGTAAAAATATAAAGACCTTTACTCTCTCCCTCCCTCTGTCTTTGTTTGAGGGGAAAAACTTGGTAAATAAATAAATTTAAACTACTGAGAGTAGGAAAGTGCGAGGACAGCAAGGAACAACAAGACCTTTTTTGTGATGTGATGTTACACGTCTCAACCTACATGCATGAAAAGTCAACTGTATAATAGACAAGATTTTGAGGGGAAAAGTTTTCATGCAAATGGAGAGTGAAAGAGAAAGGGACGGTGGCATACATACCTTATAAAGTTCTCTCTCTTTATTCCTTCTAAAGGGAAAGGAGGAAACGGAGAAGACTCGACAAATCTAATTCTCCGGATGATATCCACCGTCTCTCTCTGTTCTACACACACACAAACGTGTATGTATAATGGAAAGACACTTGAAAAGTGATTGTTGTGAAGCGTGACTGTCTCAATGCGATTAAAGTTGATTCACCAATAAATTTTGAAAAGTCTTCCCATTCAATCCCGTCTGACTGGAGAAAGAAGGAGGAGGAAAGGACTCTGAGTTACCTACTTTAATTTATTATATAAACGTATACATATGGGAAGGAAAGAAGAGGAGGAGAAAGCGTAGCTTCTTTATGTACATATAAAAGTTTTGCAAAAGAAAGTGGAAAACATTTATAGCATCAATTTTCGCATGTGCAATTTTTTTCTGGAATTGTGACTTCAACCGAGTTAAGTATTTATACAATCATAGTTAACATTGCACTGCACAAGTGCTTTTTTCATATAAGCAAAATAAAAATACTTTCTTTTTAATAAATGACTTTTTAATAAAAAATTATGCAAAATCTTCAGTTTTTTATAACAAGTATTTTGAATTACACACAAAATTTGAATGATACAACTCCTGCCTGTATTTTCGTGGACCATACATATTTTCGCACAAATTGAGGCGTGCAAACAATTTTTAAAAAATTAATTTTGCAAAAGTTTTGAATTTCAAGGGAAGCGTAATACAAGAGTTTTAATTCTAGAACACCATAGGGGGAATGAGGTGAGGGAATTAATTGTGGAGTTAATTCTTGTCATAATATTTTGTTTGATACCTTCACCCTTTCACCTTCCCCCTCTTCTCACAGAGCGAGATAAATCAATGAGGAAAGTAAGAGTGGAATAGCGAAGGGGGGAGGAGGTTGTGGTGGCAAGTGTTCCATTTGTGAATTCCTTTGTCTCTTCCTCTGCGGTGTTTCTTGTGACCGAGAATGAGGGCCCTATGCCCTCAAAATTTGAGACGAAATCACGCCCTTCACTTCATACGTATACATAATTAGGGTGAGGAGGTCTCTCTACAGAAGGACATATATACGTACATTATGCATTATGTAACTTGTGGGGCTACGCAGGGTAAAACTATTCTACTCTCCCTTCACTCTGATTTCGGCAGTTTAAGACTCAAGTAGCAGAAATAATAGACAGGCAGGCCAGGGAGGGATGGGGATAGTGAGAGAAAATGAGAGAAAATGGATGTGAACCAGAGACACAGAAAGTTTTCTCTTATGCGAAAAGCAAGTTTTATCGAGCTTACCGGAGGCATCCTTGTGGTTTTCCCTGTATGTGTCCTGGGGGAGAGAGACGGAGAAGAGCGTTTATAAAGTGTGGAATGGCTATAAGAAAAAGTAGGGATGGAGAAAGTAGCGGAGTGTGTATTTTATACAGAGGGCTTCTATAATTATACTGTTCATTTGTGACGGATTCGAAGGTTAGTTACTTGTGCGATGGATGGGTGGAATGGAGGGATAGAAACACTCCCTGAGATCAACCAGAGAGAAAGAGGGAGAGAGTCTTGTAGGTACTTTCTCTTTCCAATCTTTCTATAGCATGTCATTATACAGTCAAGTTTATATTGCCATTGCTTTTCTGCCCAGGCACACACAGAATGGGAGTGGAGTTTTTGTAGGGCTGCAAGTGAGAGAAGATTGATATGGTCTCCATTGAGAGACTGATGGAATTAGCATTAGCATGAGGAAATCATCAAGATGAGGGAGGTACAAGTCACAATCCAGACTTTCCTCCTCCTCCTCACTTTGTGTCTCTCTCCCTCTTCCCCTCTCCATTTCGCTTTCTCTCATTTTCCCGTTTTCGGTTGTCATTTTCCGTGTCACACACACACAGTCACGTTTACTCTCCCTCCATCGCTCTGAGTTGGAAAAACTAGACAAACTCTCTATCTCTCCTTCTCTGTTCTTAATGTCTTTTTTAGCTGTCCTCCTACTCTGTCAGAGATTCTCTCTCACTCAATCTGCTGCGTGTGTATGTGTGTATCTCTGTATCTGGAATATCTGGAAATCCTTCCATATTTCTCTCACCCTATTTCCTACCCTTGACTTTCTCTCTTTTCTGGATTCCTTCCACAGTTGTGGAGACCAAAAATAAACTGTGAAAAAGCGACCCACTCACACTCATTATATGAAGATGGGTGTATGCACAATAAATTCATATATTTCAATTAATTTTTACTCAATCCTTTACGTCACTCTCCACTATCTATTTATAATCTGCCCTCCCATCTTCCATCCAACTTTTCTCCACCCCTCGTCCATTCCATGTGAGTTCTGTGTTGAATTCATCAAAATGACTTTCACCCGTCCACCTCCACTCCTCCCCTCCTTTCATATCTCTTAAACTTATGAACGTTGACAGACACTCGCATTAATCTACATTAATTTTTATGAGGATCCATTCTTGATGATGATGATGATGGCTCACATTTTTCAGGCTCAACAACACGTACACACGAGTATGAACATTGACCCCCCACATAAATACGTACACACCCGCCTATTTGGAAGTCAGTGAGCATGAGAACATTTAATAAACATTTTAACCCGGATTTTGACTAATGTTTTGACATTAAGCTTGAGAAAAAGAACTTACACGACACGTGTTTCAAAATTTCAGATTAATGGGTACATCATCAAAAAAATGCATTCTTTAGTATTCAAGATGACAGAAATATTGAATAGGATTTTTGTAAAACTGGATTTACTCTGGAGTTTGGATTGGCAAAAAGCACAGTCTGCTTTCAAATAAAAAATAGTAATGAATTTTTAAATAATCTCTGAAAATTTCAATTAATATCTGGCCAGTGAAGCGTACATAGAAAGTTTTCAATGGATCACAAAATCAGAGCCTTGACAATCCTCCCCATTTCTCACACAGAAAAGTACCAAGAAACATTGAATAGACACAAGAGAGAGAGAAAGTATTTGGAGAAAGCACCCCGCGGTAACTAAGATTAGGAGAGTAAAGTGAAGCTCAATTAGACTGGCTGAAACCAGGGAGATGGGAGAGTACACAAAACAAGTGGAGGGGGAGACGAGTATCCAAGGAATACCTGAGGTGGAGGAAGAGGATGAGGATGCGAAAGGAAACGAGAGAAGAGAGAGAAGGATAAAGTCAAAAAAGCTGCCCAGGATTCTTTCCTTTTTCTCTGTTTATCTTTTTCAGAGAAAAGCAAGAGGGGATGAGGTGGAGGAGGGCTTTGTAAACATACAACGTAGAGGAAGAAACCTGAACAACCTTCTCCCCTAATTACCCCTCAGTCTGGGACACACACACACATATGAGGATCCTCGGAAAAACTGACGTGGAAATAACCAGCCGTGTAGTAGCCTCCTCTTCTTCTTTTGCTTTGCGTTGCTGTGAGACTATCCTCGGATTATTGGGTCTCTAGGCTCATTATCCTCATTGCAACCTCAAACTCTCCTTTACTCCTCCGCTCCCTTCCAGCTGTGAAGTGAGTGTGAGTCCAGGTTTTTATTCTCTGCCCCCTCATCATATTATTTTTGCATGCTTTGTTCCTCCACTAAAATAACATTCCTTTCCTCACACACAAACACGCCCACGTACCGTGTTTCCTATTAAACCCCCCTCCGACAGCTTCCTTAAACAGTTCTGTATTTAATAATTGAAATGTGAAGTTTTAGACGATGTGTAATGGGTAGGGAATTATTTGGACAAATACGGTAGACAGAATTAGTGAACTTTTTTCCTTCACACACCATTATCATCTCTGTCAACATTTTAACATTTCCTTCTCTCCCGATTTCCCCCGCCAGTGAAAATGTACTGGAAAGTTTTTGTATTTGTAGTGTAAACATACTCTTCTCCCTCCCATTTGCAAGAGATGAGAAATTAGCACACACAACTGATTCTCTGGAATGAGAAAGGTGGGAAAAGAGGCGGGAGAATATTTTTCTTCCTCGTTTTTAAAAAGGAAAAAAGTAGAGAACGTGTGATAAAGTAAACATACAGAAGATTCAAAGGAAAAGTAGGAGTTAGCCTTGGCATTGCATTACCGTGTCTTTCCCTGTCACACAGTGCGGAGAAGCTGGGAAACCAGGAACAACAACAACACAAACAGAAAGAAGGTAAGAGACACGATACACACACAACAGTTAGACGTGTACAAAGTTGAAGCTTAGGAAAGTGGAGGAGAAGGATCCATCAAGATGACAAGGATAAGAATGTAGGCTCTTCTACAAGAGATCTACAACTTCCATGAAGGTTTTAACAACACCCTGAGAGAGAGAGGAAGAGAGGGGATGGACCCAATTTTTGCGAAATCGGATACAGCCACAGTGTTTGTGTGTGTGTTCAGACATTTTCTTCCAAAGTTGTGGAAACCCTAGCAGAGCACAGACACTCACAGTTCCTTTCGACTGTCATTCATAAAGTTGATAAATACTGATTATTCCATTATTCTCGTCATTCTTTCTTGCCAATGGCGTGTCGTCCTTAACAATGGCGTCATTCTTAAACCATTCGTACCCCATTTGACTCGTCAAGAGTCTCCGAATCTAAATTACATCATCTGTACAGTACACACACACACACACACAGAAAGGAGAGGTAGGCTTGAATAAAAACTTTGATCTGAGTTTTTTGCGTGGCCCTAATGCACTATATACCGTAAATGCACTGGTGCAAGCGCATGCAAAATTAATTTTCTACGTCAGGTCAAATAAATGCGCAAAAGGTCACAAACCTTCTGGCCTTGCAACTCAATTTCTTGAAAACAATTATTTTTAGTGAGATTTAATTTTAAACCTATTTAATTTCAACTGGTCTTTCAATTGGGATTTTACAGTAGAAAGATACTCACGATTCATGTGCGTGCATCTGTCACTCATTATCCTTCCCGCTCTAACCCTCCAAAATTATGACGCTGAGAGGCGGCAAGAAAATTATTTTTTTTATCAAAATTTTTTCAATTTTCCCTTCCCTTCATTTTTTGCAGTCTTCGTAGATCAAGATAAGAACAGGAGCAGCAAAATAATATTCTTCATTCCATTTATTTTTTGAGAGTAACAAATTTGAAAATATGATTTTTTGGAACTACATACATTTTTGTAGGGATGTTTTTATTCTGTATTTTATTTTTGTTGGTTAGGCGTAGAGAAGTGAAGAGAATATCATGAGGTTTTGACTCGCTATCTTTCTTACCCATGTATTTGGAAGAAGGTAAGATGTTGATACATTGTTAAGACGGTGTATTTGAATGTTATGACGATGTTCAGGTTGGGGAAAAGACTGCTGTCGTGACATGCTGCTGCTGCTGCTGTTAAAGTTCTCTTTGAATTTTCCATGAAAGTTTTCGTTTGTTGTTGTAGTAGTTGTAATCTGCTTTTGAATTAAACATGACCAACTACAAGAATTTGTGTATGTAATGCCCATACACACACCACACAATATAATGTACAATTTACGAGGTACTGGAGAATGGAATAATATTTGTTACCACTCTTCTACCACACAAACATAAACAAGACACACACACAGCAGCTATGTACTACTGCAGTACCCTGGCTCTTTGAATTTCAATCAGAAATCCAATTGGAGGCATTCAAAATAATAATAAAGACAAGCTGTAGTCTCAACTTTGGTTTGCTGAACACGCAAAATCTCTCCCTCTTCCTCCTCATCCCACAATCTGTCCAGGAGAGAAAATACTGGGAGGAGGGAGAGGAGAAGAATGAATTTTTGATCAAAGTGGATCAATTCAATTTTAAGGTGAGTTGTCCAAACACGCAATTTTAAATCATTGTGTATTTAATCTCCTATTATTTTCTGTCCATGATAATAATTTATCGGCAATAAAATTAAGCACAATAAATGTAATGGAAGACAATTAAAAGTTGAAAGTCGAAATTATTTGATTAAAAAATTAAATCTTTAAAGATTTTAATCCTGTACATTAATCACTTTCAATATTCCAAATTTTTAAATTTTTAATTGCGATTCATTCAATAATTATCCCCTCAAAAGGTTTTCAAAAGAAATCTGGAAAGATTGTAAAATTATTTAATTCACCTTTGAAGTCAAATGAACTACAACATTGGTAATAATTTGATGTCGTAATAAATTCTAGTTTGAGTGTGATTGACTAATCCATTAAGCTTAACTAATTTCCTCCTATCAACTCCTTCATGGAAATGAGGAAGGAAAAAGGGAAAACGGAGAGGAGGAGATTTAATTGAGCTTGTTATTAATAGCTTTTGGTGGAATTTAAAGTTAAGTGGGGATGAAGTGGTGAATTTGATATAAATTTCAACATAAAGAATAGGAATGGAAATTCATGTGATGTGGGGTTTGTGTCCTCCCCAAAAAAATAAAGTTGTCAACTGCCCACACACACACACTCCTCCTCTCACGCTACGCTCCTTTCTGTGTGGACACATGAAAAAGGTACAGGAAAACTCGCTTTCATGTGTGTACAGCCCGAAGCGTGTAAAAGTGCGGAGAAAGTAAAGGGGTAAAAGAGAGAGAGAGGGAGGGAGAGGGAGGGGGAAAGATAAAAGTCTGAAAGTCATCGCCTCTCGGCATACAAATGAGGGAACAATGGACAAAATGAATGCCTCTCCTCTTCTTCCTTCTAACTTTGACACTGGTCAAAAAATTTGTTGGCAGCACATGAGATTATATATTTCCCGCTCCACACACACACACAAACATAGTGGGAGAGAAGGGGTTGCTTTGATCGTGGTGAAAATAAAAAAGGAGGCCTCGGAGAATGTAATCTCTTGCACAACTGTGGTTTTGACCACAGTCTCCCCCTGCCAAATCAACTCGCGGTTTTGAACAATAACAAAAGTGAAGTCCTCCCATACAAATACACACACAATGGAAAATATACCACAAGGATTTTCCACAGAAAAATAAAACCCTATTTACAATTCACATTTCTTGGTCAAGTGGTTTTAAAATTCAAAAAATCCATTTTTTCCTTGTTTATTAAAATTTTCTTTATCTCTTTCTACTTTCCTCAGAATGACCTTTCCCATCTCAGCTGGCCAGGAAACAGAGGAAACGGAATATAAACAAAGGAGGATGTGGGGCCATGTGGGATTTCTAGCATTTTAATGGGGATCCGTGTGTGTTATATATTTTTTGTGTGATTGTGTACAGGAATAAGTTTTTTTCTAGTGTACGCAGTACCTCCTGAAATGTCTAAATAGAGAAAGAAAGAGGGAGAGAGAGAAAGTAGGGAAATTTTGAGAAAAGCTGTGGCTGGATGGCTGGAAGGTTTTATGGAATTTCCATGCGCGGATTGGACCATCGTGCTCTCACTTTCTCTCTCTCTCCTTCTCTGCTGTGTCTCTTCTCCCTATCTTCACATTTTACTTTCTGTTCAGGAAAATCGACTTGGTCTCTCTTGCTTTCTCTCTCTGGCTGTGACTCTCACTCTGGATTCTAGTGCTAGGGGTTTTCTTGGTTCCCTTTCCTTTTCTACTCTATTCCACAGTCGGAGTATATACACTGTTGTACCTTGTGTATAACACATTGGTGTGGAAGGTATAGACTCGGTTCTGCTGCTGCTGCTTCTACTGCCTTTGGCTCGTCACTTGGGCCCTCACATTTCTAGTCGAAATTCGCCCGCTCTTGTCAACGGAGCGTTTTTAGTTGAGTTGGAAAGACTCGTTCGTTCTTTTCTTCATTTTTCACTCTTTCATTACTACAGTACACATTATTCACTCTTTCTCTACATATATATATATTCCTCGTGTACGTACAAAAGATAGTCGTTGAGAATTAAATTTTCTCTGAAATACTGACCTGTGTGAGTAGTTTGAAAGTTTATCCAAGTGCACTACTAAACCCTCACATTTTAACAAAAAATTTACAACTACGATTCTCATCACAATTTAAATTCTCAACGGAGAAAGTGAAAGTCTATCGCAAGGACAAGATACTTGAAAAGAAATACTTGTAATTTGTATTCGTAGGAGGAAGAGTAAAAGTAACAAGTTATTACCACTGCTGCCACGATGGTAAGTCATTAATGTTGTGTAACATGATTTTCTTTTTTTGGGGGGAAAACTCTCATTAAAGTAAACTTGATTAGAGCGGATTAGAATGGAAGTGAAAGGGAAAGTTAAAAATCGGGAGGAAATTATGATTAAGAAGGTTTTCTAGTAGGAACTTTGTATTTAAGAAAGAAGAAGAGGAAAATACTATATAGACTATAAACTGCAATGCGAAAACACGTGAAAAGCTCACACAAATACACACTCTCGGTGAAAGTGTGCAAATCTTTGAGTAAAATTTTCCGTCGTCCAAACGTAGGCAAATTGAGTGCTACAATATTATATATATATATATATAGGTGAATATGTGTGCAGATTTTTATGGCTTATAATCCAGAAGATTTCACTCTAGTTTTTAATGATACATAATATTATACGAGGGTTTGAGAGGGATCCAGGTAATTAATGAAGGAACCCTCCAATGTAGTAGGAGTAAGTGTTTTGCAAAGTGGGGGAAAAGTGAAAGAATGGAGAAATGTGCAGGTTTAAGAACTTTACTTTCTCTTTCTTCATATGGCTATCCATATACATTGGACGACAGTGTACACGTAGAAAAAAAACAGTCGATTCATTAGCAAACTCTTTGCACTAATTTGTTGTTCTCTATCTTTCTCCTTCTTTTTCTAGTACGGCTTCGTCAACTATGCTTTGGAACTTCTCGTCCTCCGGAACTTTGGTGAAGAAACATGGGAGAAGATTAAGTAAGTTTGTGAATTGAAATTACACATCACCTTCAAAAATTTGTTGAAATTTTGGAACATTTCTTAAAAATTTTTAGCAAACGTACGCTTTAACAAGTGTTTAATCATACTTGTATAATTAAAAGGGTAATTAATTCCAGTCACATGACTGACAGAGATGTGGGTTCAATTTTAGAACGTGGTTTCGAATGAGTTTGTGTCGAGACAAGAATTCCAGAGAGGAAAAAAAACGGAGACAATCAATTATTCAAGTGGAGTTTGAGAGCATATGGTGGGCAAATAGGCCCTCTTGCTGACCAACAGGCAACTCCATTTAATCATCACTACATACAAGCAGTGTGTAATGGATGGAATGATAGCTGTTAAGAGCAGAGAGAGAAAGAAAGTAGGGAAAAGTAGAGAGAGCCTTCACAACTTGAATGGAGATGAATAAAATAAAGTTGATTGGATTAATTAAAATATTAATCAGATTATTTATTTAACATTCTCGTACTTCTCAAATGGACCAATTCAATTTAATCCATCAAATTTTATCTGAGTCATCTCTCACTTTTCTATTTTTATCTTCAAAACTACGATTTACCCACAATTCAATTAGCTAAGGGAGGCTGGGGCATAAACTGACACTTTCTGTTTTGGACAGCAGCTCTGTTCAGAATTGACAGAGAGAGATTTGAAGCATATCACACGAAGGTTGGAAAGTTTACGAACAAAATTGCTATAATGATTTGTTCCAAAAGTGATTCCCTTCATTATAAATGAATTTAGAATTTGAGGTCCAAAAAATCCTGGCTGGGGTATAAACTGACACTTTTACTATGTAAAATTCCCTATCTGTTTCTAAGGGTCAAAAACTGACACTCTCCATTTATCATGTACAGCCTTCCTCTGTGTGTGTGTCTCTGTGAGAATATCAGTTTTTGACCCAGACTTTTCCTCTCTCAAATACACAACTTAGTCGTCCCTTGTGAAAAAACCCTCATTTTGAATTAATTAATTTTTATATTAATTTACCTGCAAAAAATCTCAAACACATTAAAACATGTACAGAATCGATTGGGCTTCAAAAATGTTATGGGACGCGTTTAATTCCAACGTGTGTGTGTCGTGCTATTTACATTTTAAGGCAGTGTCAGTTTATGCCCCGTGTCAGTTTATGCCCCAGCCTCCCTTAAAGCTGTCAAACTTCATTCACAATTAGTGCTAAATACATTTAAAGAATTTCTTGAAAATCGATTTTAAAACCCATTTTTTTAAATACAGAATATGAATGGATTGTAAAAACTGAGGCTATTGAAGACCCTTACAAAAGTTTACTTTAATTAATTGAATAAACCAAAAAGTCTTTGGGTTGATTTCGTAGTTGTACGGATTCCATTTAGGATAATTTAACTATTAAAACTACTCACCGACATTTACTTTTGATTCCTAGGCTCTCTGTCAAAACTGGAAAGTTATTTTGATTTTACATGATGTATTACACACTTCAACTTCACAACAAAGAATTATTGACCCAACTTTCTCCTTTGCTTTCTCCCCCTTTCTCCTCCTATAAATTCCTTGAGAGATGTAAATGTGTTGTCAAATTGAACATACAAAAGTACTGTCTTCTCTCCAGTCCAGCCTCTTCCGATGATAAATTATCTCTCAAACTTTTACATACATTTTGACACACACAACTTGCCACTTCCACAGTTTGAACTGGCTCTTCTCTGATATATGTTTCCCTCCTTGTACTTTCACTTTCTCTCTGTGGGTGTGAAGAAGCTTGTCGCTACATATTGAATCCAGACTTTCGTCTCTGTCTGGTACATGTATAAATGATAGGGTCGACAGAGTCTAAAATATTAAAATTCCGAGTGTTGGACTGGGTCTGTGTGGACACGGTTGATCTATCTAAATGGTGATTGTCTCACTCTTGTCTTGTCTGTTCTACTCCTTGTGTGTGTCTTTAGGAGGGAGGCGGAGGTGGTGATGGATGGTCAGTTTCTCGTCCGACAGATTTATGAAGACGAGATTACCTACAATATTGTTGGAGCTGCGGAGAAAGTTTTAAGTAAATCGTCCTTCACTTTTACCCTTGTCTCATAAATTGTGCCTTAGCCATTCCCTTTTTCTCGACAGCAACAGCAGCAGTAAACTGTAACACCAAGAAGCCTTCTCTCTTGTATTGAAGTTTCTGCTTTCTCACAATTCAAAAAAAAGAAATATGTTTCACACTTACTACTTTCCTCCTAGTCAAGTTTTATTGCACAAAATACTTCTGCTCCTGCTTTCACTTGAATATTCATGGCATGCCGAATGAATCAATTTTTAATGATGTCTATTTGACAGACATCCCAGCCAATGCCATTTTGGAACTTTTCGGAGGGATGTTCTTCGACTTCTGTGTCGAGTCAGGTTATGACCGGATTCTCCAAGTGCTCGGAGCAACTCCAAGAGATTTTTTACAGGTCAGTGGCATTCATTATTTCAAATATTTTAATTGTCATTCTACAAATCGTCAGTCATGCGAGTACAATCTTTTACAGTCACAGATGGAAAAGTTGGCCAGGGTAAAAAATGAAATTTAAAATTATTTACCGAATGAGCAAAAAAATGGAATTTTTTACTCCAACGATATGAGTCGTACATCATACATGTATTTTTCCAGGGGAAAGAGCTTTCTCTTGTACATAATTTCTTATGAATTGTGAGAGGGGGCTTTGTGTGTGTACGCACCCGTTCAAGTCAATTCCTCGTCTCCTTCCGGATGATAAAGCTTTACCGCCTTTGTCTAGGCAACTCCACTATTTATGTACGTACGATGCGTACATATGCAGGAGGGAGAAAAGGGCTCAATTTTTATCTATTTTGCAAACCATCTCAAATATGTGAATACGTGTACATATGTAAACTCAGATGATGCATTTCTGATGTATTTCTTTTGGTTTCTCACTTGAATACACTCACAATCGAATGTGGGACTCATGTCCCCATGAATTTTCTTCTCTATCTCCTCTTCCTTTTACTAACCGATCCTTTTTTCCATGAACCCAGAATGGTTGGTTCCAGTTCAAAAGGTTGAAAATTTTTCTTTCCTCTCACTTGCTCTCTCATACTCATCAATCAAGGAAAAGAAAGTTTATTGTAAAATCCCAATTAGAACTAAAGAAATTTGTAATCGTAGTCCATTTTGTATTTTCCTTTTTAATCTTTGTCCCTTTGATTTCACAATTGTCGTTTTTATATTCAAAGCTTGTCTCATTTTCTACACAAACTTCGCTGACCCCTTTCTCATCCACTTGTCTCATAATTTTCATCATACTTGCGTAACCACCCCTCTCCTCCTCTATCTATCCTTCCCAGCCACACACTTACACAAGTGATATTCTTCAAGATGAGAATATGATGAGAGAGGAAAGTTTTAATTTTGATTCGAAGGGGAAAGGGTCTGCAAGTATGCACATGAATAACGAGAGAGAGGGAGAGAGGAAAAATGATGAAAATTCAAGTGAAAGTAGAAATTGATCGGTTTATCGATCTTAGTTAGTTAGTTAATGTTTATTGTCAAGTTTAAAAAAGTATACAATACTTGATTCCATCAACAGACATGAATTAATTGAGAGTGTACAATAAATGAGATTGCAAGATCAAAACCAAATAATACATCAAGGAAAAGAATTCCATAACTGCTGCTGTGTAACCTAACCAGAGTACATTCAACATTTAACGAGACTCCACACACACACCCTCACTCACGAAGAGGAGGGAGAGAGCGTGAAACAAAGACATTGAAAGATATATAAGAAAAAAGGAGGGACGGAGGGAGAAATCCCGTCAAAAATCCATCCGAACGGTGGATTCTTTTTTACATATGTAGTTTGGATGTTAGTAGCAGAGCGTTAAATTTATAGAACTCAGCAGAAGGTCCTTCCCTTCGACTGTCTTTGTGTGTCTGTCGGCTCATGGGTAAGATCTTTGTAGTCCTTTGCTCCACTTCACCCTTTCCTGAGCTTTTTATCACTCTGAACGAAACCAGGAGGAGGCCGAGGGATGGTATATTTTTTCTGCGTGTGTATGTATTTTTGAGAGCACCATATAAAAAGACAATTTCATACAAAAAGAGGAGGTGGTTGAGAGGGAATGAGTCCTGTGAGTCTGTACGTGAGTATGAAGACGGGAACAGATTGTTCAACAGAATCCATAATGTTAAATCTGTGTGAGTGTAAATATATATGGAACGCATTTGCTGCTGGTACTCCATAAGCCAGACAGCCTCATGAGTGGATTGGAGGAAGACACGTTAAATTAAATCCATATGAATGTAACTATAGATACAGACATGAGAGGGGGGGAGGAGGGTATGATGAGGGGGCAAGGATTTCATTTTGACAGGAGAATTTTCTCAAGCTCCGTGTAACTAAGAACATGAGACTGAGAGGAATCACATTTAATTTCCACGTTTGATTGAACGCAGTGGGTGAATTAGATTTAATTGGTCGACTGTAAAGCACAACACACAATTTTTTCTTTATCTTTTCTCCACTCCACACTCCTTTTGTGTGGTGACAGTGGATAAGGAGAATATGAAAGGGGGAAAGAGAAAGTAGAAGGAGGAGGGGAAAAGAAAGTGGATTGGGAGATCAAAAGGAGGAATGATGAGGGTTAAACGGAGGAGGTGGTGCGTGTCAAGTCCTTTTGTGTGGGAAGAATGTGTGTGTGTGTTATATTTTGTACTGATGTATTCTCTCCCTTTTGGACAGAACCTGGATGCTCTTCATGATCATTTAGCAACGATCTACCCAGGGATGCGAGCCCCTTCTTTCCGGTGTACGGTCAGAGAGGATGATGGAGCTCTCATTCTTCACTACTACTCAGATCGACCAGGACTCGAACATATTGTCATTGGGATTGTCAAGGTGAGTGTAACTGAGAAAATTTAAATTGGTTTCAAATTATAATTTGTATAAGCAGCTCTAAATAAAACGTGACAGCGACAACAGTCAAAAATCCGCATTTTAATAAAATCTTTTGTCACTAAAGGATGAGTGTGAATTATTTTGGAAGAAAAATCTACCCGTTATTTTTAAAACAAGTCAAAATAAATATTAATTGATTGGGAAAGAAGATTGCTCTTCTGAAAATAAATGTTCAGAAATATGAGTCTTCATTTTGAAAATGAAACAATTTTTTTGTCAATAAAGAAATTCAATTTTGAAAGTTTTGTACAGACGAAGTAAAGGCAGATGATGAACATTTTTAAAATGATTGTGCTGTGAGGTGGATCAAATGCGCCTGTCTTTGTAGTTAGTGTGGGCTGATGTTGGACTGTCATACTAATGGGTTGGAGTGGAGTTTGTTACACAGTCCTCTATTTTAATTTCCGCTTGTGTAGAGTGTTTGAATCGAAACAGAGTGAGTGAGTGAGTGAGTGTGTGTGTGGTATTTGAGGTTCAACTGAGGGGAGGACAAAACTCTGAAACGTATCATAAATTTTCATAATATTTTATGAAAGTAACTTTTCTCTCTCTCTCTCACACACTCACTCGCTTGTACCTCCCCACTCATGTATTACTTTTCTCCAACTTCTTTTTTGTAATGGAAAGTGTGTGTCCTGTGTGTGTGTGTGGAGGGTGTAATGTAGCCAGAAATGGAGCTGAGAACGAACTAAGCTAGCATGAACGATCATTATGGTGGTATAAACAAGGGAAGTATGATGTCTTCACATTTATATCTGTCCCCATTCCTGATACGCCACACACCCATCCATGTATTGCACCAAGTAAAGGGTGCTTCTCACAATCCTCACCCTTTCGTCTTCTGCCCTTAATGTTTTCAGATTTAATGGTACATTGTCAAAACAATCGATTTTTTTACAAAAATTACTATATTTTCTGAAATAATGCTGGCCCTTCCAAATGAGAAAAAACGCTTTTACACATTAGAAATTTTCTGTTGCGGTCAGTAAAAAATACAGCGTGAAAGTAAAAAAGTTCCAATTTTAAACATAAATTTTTTGTGCGAAAATTTTAGTGTAGAAGTTAATCTTGAAATTTGTTAAATTTCTACTAGAAATTTTGTAGAGAGGCCATTTTTCAAGTGCCACAAAGAAAGCTCAAATTTAAGTGTGATTAGAAGGTAAATTAAGAAATAATCGTGACATGGAAAGTTTACTACTTTCCCCATTCAACCTTGTCCATTTATCTTTGAGAGAAAGGGGGAGACAGAGAAATAAACTCAAATTAGTGACCACCCTTTATGAGGGAAGCCCGGAGCGTTTAAAAACCATTAGATACAATTGTAATTTCATAACTTTCCCCTGTCTTCATAAAAAAGGAAAGAAAGAAAAGGAGAGAGAGAATGGGAGGAGTAAGACAAAGACAAAAAGGTCAGCCATTATTAACTTTTCTCTCTCTCTCAGAAATACACAGCCACAGATACAAAAAAAGGAGAGAGAGAGAGTGACAAAGAAGGGAAGAAACGTGCTTGGCTTGTTTAAATAAAACATTGAGCAATCTGACATTTTCCCTCACAAGAAACGAAGAAAAGGAAAAAAAGAAATTCTTGTTTTATCTTTTTTGTTGTGTTGTACACAAAACTCACGTCCGCGTAAATATTGGGCTCAGAGGCATTCACATTTTATTTTACAATTTTTCTGCCAAACCGGAAATTACTCTGAATTACTTTTTTCATATGAAATATTCTTTTCCCCCTTTCAAGAATTCACTAAAAGAAAAGGAGAAATTTACAGCTAGACTAGACAAGGGAAAAACGAGGAGTGGAAGAGAAGAAGCATCTCATTTTGAAGTCAGTATTGTTTTTAAAAAAACACGCAACATTTTTTTGCACATGTCATGTCAAAGTCTTTTTTTCTCTCCTTTCTCCTCTTCTTATCCTGCTTGTTAAAATCCTGAGAAGAAAGAAAAGGTTCTATGAATTGAATATAATCTTTTTTCACTTCCATAAACAAACTAATCTCGTCTTCTTGAGGGGAAAAGGGAAAGTGAAGTGGAATGGTTCAAAGTGAGAGAGTCAAAAAATATAGAAAAAATAAAGTCAATGAAGTCTGACTGTTGTAGAATATAATGTGTGTAATGTAATATCTCTATTATCTTAATCAAAAAAATTGTTTTTTCCTCTGTTTGGGGTGTGTAGGCTGTGGCGAGCAAGCTACATGGAGTTGAAGTGGAGGTGGGACTTTTACACTCGAAACATGAAGATGGTGCGGACCACGTTCAGTTTCTCATTAAGGAGAAGAAAGGTTCCCCATCATTTGAAGAACTGATCTCCACGGATGTCTCCACGATGACCAACTTTCTATTTCTTTCTCCAGGTAAATCCCCCGTTTCCTCTTCATCATCGTCGTCGTTTTCTCATTTTTAATATCCTTAAGGGATTGTCTGTTTGTCTGTGTCGTGTTCAAACGGAGAAACAGTGAAAGTAGAAAAATCCCCATTAATCCCTTCGATATCACTTTCTCTCTCTCTCCCTTTGATATTCCCTGCTGCCAATTCATTTGATATCTCTCTTCCGGAGAAATGGAGAGAAAGTAATTTTCACTTTCTCCTTCTCTCCAAAAAATTCTCTTTTCAAAGGATTTTCTTCATCTCTCATTTTTTTTATTATTATGATGGCTTTTTTTGATTTTTCACCTTTCTCTTTCTTTTTATCCGAGTCCAGCCATGCACAGGGAAGGGAGTTACAACACAAGTCAGTTATTATCCATGTTAAGCTCCCTGGACTCTTGTTATGGATGTATTTTTCATTTTCTCTATACATTTAGGTATGTGTGTGTGTGGGTGTGGGCGTTTTCATTTCATTTAAGCCCCATTGAATTTTTCTTATTAAATCGATATTTTGAAACCATTTAATGCAATACTCCACCTTTCACCCGTTTGGTTCTTCTCCATTTTCGCTTTCTCTTTCCGTCTTTCTCCCAAATGACTTTCTTGAGGAAAGTTTAAAACTTGGAATTAAAACTTACAAAGGGTAATTTCCGCCATAAAAAAGTTCAGACTTAGATTAGATTCCGACTGAGGTTTGGAAATCAATCGGAGAAGGGTTTAGGCACACACACACACAGAATGAGAGATGGGAAAATCTTGGGAAGAAAGTGGCAAGATTTCCCATGTTAATTGTGTGTGTGTGTGTGAAAGAGAGAGAGAGAGAGAGGGAAAGAAGAAAATTTTTTTGCAGCTTAAAATACACTGTCAATTATCAAGCCAGTGTGGTTCTTTCTCTCTCTCTCAGTTTCTTTTGCCCTTTGTGTATTTCTCTCCCTCTCTCATGACAAGGGGAATCGTTATTAGACCCCATTTTCTCGGTCTTTGATGGTAAACAAGCTTGTAATTATCCAGGGGTGGGTGCTGTATCACCTCTCTCTCTCACTCACTTTCCCTTTTTTCGTCGTTCCATTAAACTCGGTAATCACATTTTTGGATAGCGTTGATTAAATTTAATGGTTGTCTCTCCCCTCATCCTATGCTTCACAAAATTTTACGTTTTCCCCTTTCGCCCATCCATTCTATGTACATACATGTAAGCAATGTAACCCCTGCCATTAGAGAAATTCTCAGGAGAAAATTTTTTTCTCTATTTCTTCAGTAGAATTTTCAAAGGAGGCTTAATGACTCATATTCACCTCGTGTATTTTTTCTCATCGTTTCCCTCCTTCTGCTCCCTCCCATCATTTTGTTTCTCCCAAATTTTCTTCCTCTCTCTCTCCAGTGAAAGTTAGTTACACGGTTTATAATTAAATCCCATGAAGGCAGTTTTTTGGAGGGAGGGGATAAAATTTATACTTTTTCTAATTTAACTGTGAACCTTGTCCTAATCAAGAGAAGAGAAAGGAAAAAAGAGTAATCTGAAATGTCAATTTATGAATTGAAATGCAAGTTTAAATGCAATGTAAATGTTTTTTTTATTTTGGTGTAGAACCTAAAATCAGTCCGGACACTTTCTGCAAAGCATTCCCATTCCATCTGCTCTTTGATCGAAATTTGGTGATAAGACAGGCGGGTTCAGCCATTGCGAGAATCATCCCAGAGACCACCCAGAATTGTAGTGTCTCCAAAATCCTGGAAATGGTCCGTGACAATCCTAAACTTAATAATACATTGACATTTATATCAATAATTCCATGATAATATATAATTAATTTTAATATTTTATGTGGTCACACAGGTGAGACCCCACATGGAGTTTCGGTTCGGTAACATTTTGTCCCACATCAATACAATTTACGTATTCCGAACGAAGAAACCCCTCATCGCCTCGGAATATATGATACCCGAACTGCTGGCTGCCGATCATTCTAAAATGCGACTCAAAGTCAGTTTTTATTAGCCTTAATTTTAATCAAATTTAAATGTCAAGTGGTCAACAAAATTTATAATTTTGATTCCATTTATTTATGTGAATTTACAGGGCGAAATGCTGTATATTCCAGATACAGACATGATGCTTTTCCTGTGTTCACCTTCTGTGATGAATCTAGACGACTTGACCAAGTAAAACAAATTAAAAACACAACGATTTCTTGCATAAAAAGTTTAACTATCATTTACATTCTGGAATACAAAGAACCGACTGTCCCGATTTTAGATATAATTTATATGGTTTATGACATTTCAAAATTCAATTTAGAGACTTTTTACAACCGGACATTCAATCTTTTTCAGTCTGTAGACTTGAGTCTACCACACACAAATATTTTCTCACCTGTATGAATTTACAATGTAAAGTGTTTCTTAGATTGAGAGTCGAGGGTGAACTTATAAGGGGCGATGTATAGATATAGATGTATTCTCCAAACACTAGTCTCGATTAGATCTTTGGTGGTTTTTTACATGTCGTGACCAGAGATTACACTTGAGGAAAAAATGTGAGCCCCTGGCTAATGCAAGTGTACATTCAATGGGACAATATTTTTTGTCGAGTAGGGCCATTCACTTTGCATTGATATTGACATTTTTACAAAATCGTAATATAAAAACCCACCGTTGACGTCGTCATCCTTCACTTGGGAGGCCCCCGCTGCCTCCTGTAAAGCAATTTTTCTCTGGTTATTGCCACCTCGACCAAAAATGGTCCATATATTGCATGCATGTGTGTGTGTTATGTACACGTGTGTATGCGTATATAAATAGGGAATTTGAAACGACCCCATGTGTGTCCACGTTTATATTATATAACATCATAAATCGAGGAAAGCTATTATTTACCTCGGACACACAAAATCTGGTTCCCCTCCTCCTCCATGTAATTTAACCGTGTCACGAATAGATTCTTGTCGTATTTTTATAATATATATATGAAAATATATACATGTATATATGTGTGTATTTTTTCAGGCGCGGATTATACATTTCTGATATTCCACTGCACGATGCTACGAGAGATCTGGTCCTTCTCAGCGAGCAATTTGAAGCTGAGTACAAACTGACACAAAACTTGGAAATCTTGACGGACAAACTGCAACAAACGTACAGGTACAGCCATAGCCGTTTTTTGACTTTAATGTGCATGTGTGTCTTGGAAAGCGGGTTTCCTATTTTCAAAGGGTTTACAATAAATCGGGTGTGTGGAGAAAGTAAATCTCAACTTTCTTTTTCTAAAAATCAAACGGGAGAGAGTAAATTGAAAAAAATTGGATAATTACAGACGAATGGAATCATCCTCAATCTTTTTCTCTCTTTTGTGCAAAACTTTGAGTTGATTTGTTTGATGGGATTTGATCACGATGTTGTGTTGTTGACGTACAGAGAGTTGGAGAATGAAAAGGGGAAAACAGACAATCTTCTTTATTCAGTCCTCCCTCCCACTGTGGCAAATGAACTGAGACACGAACGACCTGTTCCAGCCAAGCGGTATGATTGCGTCACCCTCCTCTTCTCCGGGGTCGTGGGGTTCACAGGTGACATTTTGTTTTCAATATAAAAAATTACATATACACGTGCAGAGGATGCAACTAAATTAATCACAATTTATTTATTTGAATTTCAAGACTATTGTGCCAGAAATAGTAATTCTCCCATGAAAATTGTCGAGTTACTCAATGCAATCTACACAACTTTTGATGACCTGACGGATCCCAAAATGAATCCTAATGTCTATAAGGTAACAATGTAGTTCTGAGATTTTTAAATTCTAAATGAGATGAGAATTAAAAACAAAGAACGATTATATATTGTAGGTGGAAACAGTTGGTGATAAATACATGGCAGTGAGTGGACTCCCTGAACCTTGTGTGTCTCATGCTAAATGGGTTGCTCGACTTGCCCTCGACATGATGGATCTGGTCGATCAAATTAAATATGAAGATAATATTGTTGTGAGTAATCAATCGCGAGACAGCTAATAAATTTATTGATTGAGTTTTTTACAGTGATCTAATATTTTTGAATAGAAAATCACGATTGGGATTCATTCGGGGGAAGTGGTGACAGGAGTGATTGGACAACGAATGCCACGCTACTGTCTCTTTGGAAATACTGTCAACTTGACCTCTCGAACGGAGACGACGGGGTCTCCAGGGAAAATCAACGTATCCGAAGATGCCTACAAGTACAGTTTTTTAAAGCATTTTTTTAAAATTGGTAAATTATACATTAACAAATTGAATTGTATAGATGGCTTAAAACACCCGAGAACTATGACCCTTCATTCAATTTTGAGCATCGTGGAGCGGTCACAATGAAAGGGAAGGCAGAGCCAATGGACGTATACTTTTTGTCCCGCAAATCCTTACCAGCCCTCACAAGTGGAGGAGGAGGAGTTGAACCGATGTCAGTGTCAACGACAGTCACCACAACAACAACAGTGTCAGATCATCAAATGAGTAGTCCAGCGACAATGTCAGCAGGGTCAGTAGAGTCACCTGTCAACTCGACCGTGTCTGCCACATCAGAGAAGCCCCCGTCCACTGTCGATGTGTCAGAAGTGGACGTCAGTTTGCTGACCCGAGCTGACGCTAAAGAAAATGCCTGACATCAGAAGAAAAAACGGAAGCCGAGGGACTGTGGGTCTTCATCAAAATTTTGCGATGTCCTATGAACAAAGTCAAGCGAGGGAGGAGGAGCGCAAAATAGTATTTTTCTTTGACTACTAGGCTTCTGTAGATGATTTGGGGGGAAAACAAAATGAGATGAGAAAACGTGGATTTACTTTGCTGTTGAAAGATTTAATTCTTAATTAAATGGAGCAAATAGAAAGAAACAAGGAAATGATTTAACGGATTTTTTGCTAATTTTTTCCCACAAATCCAATGGTACAAGAAATCATATTTCAAGAATGTTTTCCAAGTAGGCAGTTGATTTGGGGGGAATGAGAAAGGATAATTAAACGATGGAAATTCGTTTCCTACAAACAGTTTTCAACGTGAACGATGAAAGGTTGTGAATTTTAACTTGTAGATATTCCTGTAAACATATTTAAATATTTCGTACACGGATATTGTATCGATACTATCGTATTATATGATGTAAGACTTTTTGCAAAGGACACACACACACACACACATTTTATATGACAAAAGAGAAAAGGATTGAAAGATGTCTTCATGTATCAAACATTTACTCGTGCTATTGAGTGTGTATATGAACTCATAAGAGGTGCTACAAAGTGATTTTCAAGTGGATGTAAAAGTTAAATATAGTAAACACAAATGAAGTGTTCCACAACTCCCGTCATTATTATGATTTACATTTAGAAAGGAGGAGATGATCAATCACCAATTTATTTGACAAGGAAGGAGTGAGGATATGTGTGCCCATTGGAAAGAAACTAGACTTGTACTCGAAGACCATCCTACAAAATTATTAAAATGCTTTCTAAAAATTGTTATTGTACCGTACAACAATTATTATTGTGAGAGAGAAATTTTGGGAGCTAAAGAGAGGTGGGAAACATGTTTAAATTTACATGTTGTGTGACGTAATAAATCACCAATGTTTTCATCTTTGTTATTATCAATCATTTTTGTAATTTAAATTTGGTGTGGGTGTAGAATTTAGAATCAATTTTATAACTAATTTATTCAAAACAAGAACTCTCTTTACAGCTTTTGTCAGGATTTCCTGTGTAAATTTAAGTTTCTTAATTTATTTTAGTTGACTTCAAGCAGATTAAATGGTTGTTTCACATTAATAAATTTGCAAATCACTGATAACTGAATAAACAGTTTTTGAAATCATTTTTTACCTTTTATGGTGCATAAGAGAGAAGTCAAATGACACACGGAATTTCGAGATTGGAAAATTATAAGGTCGGCATGGAAACGAGTCAGTAGATTTGATCACAAAATTTACAAAAATATTTTTTTTAAATGTATTCATAATTTTTTATGTGACATGTGGCGTAGTCCACTAAAGAATGGCAAATACTTTTATTTCGTGTCCTTTTTCTAATTTAATTGTGGGACTGTATTGTGACTGAGGAAGATTTCATTATGGCCTAAAAATATTGGACTGGGGCAAATCTCATCCAAAGAGTGATCATCCAAGCGTGTTTACTTACACAGTGTAACAACAACAATCCACATTACCTAATTGTCATGTAATGTTGATAAGGACTGGCTGTAACCTTAATAATTATAGATGTTCATCATCATGGAAGGGAAAGATGAGAATTCTGTTGGTAAAAACAATCCACCCTTCACCTCCTCACTCTAAATTAAATAATCTACAAAGTTATTTAGTACATTAATTATTAAGTAGGAAGGGAGGGCTTCCACAAAGTCAGAATTCAAAGTCTTAGATAATAATGGAATTTTTTGTTTTATAAAAAAAATGAGCCATTTGCTCATCAACAATTTTAAGTGTCCATTTCCACACACACACGCATAACACAGTCAACAGTTACACTAAATCACAGTCTAGTCCGCAGTCAAAAGAAAAATTAGTGCAATTTTCACAATCTTCGGATTGACCAATGATATAACATATTTTATTTTATAATAAATAAATACTCGGCATTTGATTACAAAGGAAAAACATTTAGTTAACAATTTTACAGTCGTCGACAGATAATAGCTCCACACACACATGTGCGATTAATTGCCTCATGCTCTTGATAGTCAGTTTTATAGTCCCTCACCTGTCCATTACTTCACAGTACACAGTATATGTTGCAAAATCATTCCTATCCAGATATTCACACTTATTTATGCGCTCTCTACATCAAAAGTATCACACAAAATTTAGGCAATTAAATATCATCTTAAAATTATGTTCCTCCGTTTTTCCATTTTTCTAGATTGATTCCTCTCAGTACATAATATTTAATTCAGTTAAAACTGCAAATTGAATTCTAAAGATAGATCAAAAATAATTTAAATCTCTGTATTCCCACAGACAAATCCGGGGAAGGTCCACCATTGACGAGGAACCGACTTGACCCATATAGAGAAAAAAGAAGTAAACCTCACGTGCGATTCCGTGATGACAATCCTTTAGACCCCTTGGACTCTCAGTCTCCAAGGTCAACGAAGAGAAACCCCCTGAAGAAAGGGATCCTCAAGAATGCGAACAACATTACATCAGACTACCAACCTCCTCCACCCCTTGAAGAACATGACAATGAGCCCGTGGCCATGCACACAAAATTTGTTAACCATATCGATTCCATCCTTGTGGCAAAACGTAATGAGAAGCCAACTGATCACAATACTACATCATCAAGTAAATAGACTAACACACACACACACATCCCAAGAGTAAGAAAAGAAGAAGAATCTTTGTTCACAATCACATATTTCACATTCCTACTTCCCTTTTGTACTCTCGGATTACTTGAAGAAAAATTTTTTGGATTTGGTAATGATTCTTAGTATGTAGTAGTTAGTTAAGATGATTGTAAACTATTTAAGTAAGTTGATAATAGATTAACATTTTTGACCCGAATTAAAGTTCAATTCTTTACTCCTGATTTTCACGTATACACACACAATCCTCATCAAATACTTTTATTGTGCTGACGAGATGAGCGCTTTTCTGTAAACTCAGTGACCTTGCATCTTTATTCATTCTTTCTCTCTCTCTGGTAAAAAAAAATAATCAAGCCACACACACGCACACTGCACAGTCTTCAGACTGAACACACATGTACTCCACACGGAAAAAGAGTCTATTGTTGTTGTTGCCGCGGCTGTTTCATCTTGCAAAACTTACGAGCAATTACGCTAACTTAAATGCGCCCTTTAGTAAATAGCCCAGAAATTAAATTGTAGGGTTATGTCAATTTTACGTGGTTGACTCTGTAACTTGAGCCTTTTTTTCTCCATCCATCTCTCTCTCTCAATCTGGTGATATTATAAAGCTCTCTTACATCTTTCAAAGTATATAGACTGAATCAAATCTCTCCTCTCTACTGCTTAAGTCTGATCTCTTGCAGAAGATTCATCATAGTGAAAAACAATAGGCGAAACAAATCCTTCACAACCCAACAAGTCCACATACACACCATACACCTCACACACACATGTAGAGTGTAGAGTAAAGGATATGAGGGATGATTTTCACAAGACACAGGATCAAGGTAGCTGTTGTGACAAGAGAAAGAGAGGAAAGGAGAGAGGAATTTTCTACAGCAGCCAGTCACTCAGCCACTCCGTTTACTGTATTGTGAGAGCCGTAAAAACAAATCAGTTACTCCTTAGCTCTGCACCAGAGTGGATGTGCGTGTGTTCAACGAGAGACTGTTGCTTCCCATTGTTGTTAGCTCCTTCAACGCAAGCCAACGTGCTCCTCATTTTTTGTACGGACTGAGAAAAAAACTGTTGGGATTGATTAATACAAAGTGCGTAACTGATTAATCCTGTGTTGTCCCAGTGAAGTTTTTTCTTCTCATCTTCATCCCTCGTTGAATTTTTTTGCACCGGAAATTGTGTGTTTTGCAAAAGAGAGTGAGTGTGTGTGTCTCCCCTTTTTGTGATACAACCAATAAATACCCAATAAGGAAGGATTTTGGATTGTCAACTGATTACATTCTTCATTTTTTATTCCAAAAAATATTTAACCTTATTTTAACAAGGAGGACAAAAAACAAAAATTTTCTTCTCCTTCTTTCCCATTACATAAAGTTCTTTGTGTGTTGAATGAAGGGACATTTGGATTGACAAAGACAAAAAGTGGGGGCAAAATTATTGTTGTTATCATTTTGAAAAACTTCGGAGACTCATCGAAGCAAAGACAGAGTTAGAGAGAGAGAGACTGTCACATCAAATGTAATTGACAAGGATGAGGATGATGGTGGTGCATTACTTTTAAATTTCGTGAATTTTGATTATTGTAAGTTTGTGGTGGGGTTGACGTTTGTTGTTGTTGTTGTTGTTGCACAGATTAGAGACATTCTTTTGATTTTGTGCAGAGAGAAGAAGAGACGAGAAGGTACAAAAGAAACCGTTGACATTGTGCACTGCATTTTTCTCTCCTGCCTGCCTTCCTACGTTAGTTGATCGTGCCAAGCACTCCACGATCATCTCTTGATATCAGAGGAATATCCCACTGATTGGATGTAAAGGATAAAAAAGGAACTGTGTATCTCCCTTCACACTATACATTTATTTTTACATAGTGTGTAGAGAGTTCTCTTGTGTCTACATGTGTTTCGTCTGTTGGATTCTCCTCCTCCTTCACAAATTTTGATTGTAAAGTAAACTTCACCGCGAACGTCACACAGACAAACAAATGCAAATCCTCTGTCCCTCCCTCCACACACAAACGAAGAAGAGAAGAGAAGAGGAAAAGAGAGAGGAGACGAAGAAGAAGATGGTCGTAAATGTTTTTTCTTAAATGAATGTAATTTCTATTGAGACATACTTATGTGAAGAAAGCGGTTGTTGATTATCTACTGGAACGAGTGTTGAACTCCTCTCAATCCTCATTATACAATCCCTCACAAAATAATAGGAGAAATATATTTATGTGGGCAATCCATTCGTGTGTGTGTGTTTGTGTATTTGGAGAACAATTATTCTCTTTTTCCTTGTTTAGCTAGAAAAATATTTGACATATCCTTTGGAACCAAAAAGAGGAATACGTGAAAAATCCTGCCGATTCTAAGACTCTTCCTCCTCTGCTTTTATTTCTATTTTGAACCTGTGAATTTTTTAAAAATTATTACAATTGACTTATTATGACAACAATGGCTAGTAAGGAAAGAGCCGTCATTTACGTGGAGCCTGCCTCCACCCTCACCTCCAAATCCAGTTCCTCCTCCATGCTCCCTCATGGTTCCAATGCGAGACACATAATCCCAAAAATCCAGGATAAAAATAATTACGTCATCAAAATCCAGATTGGAGAGGAAACAATGTACAATCCAGTCCGGATTGATGTGACCACAAAGAATCCAATGAGTATCGGGAATCCTGGCCGTGTGGGTGGTCAATGTGTTGTCAATGGTGGTGGTGTGGGTGGCGGTGGTGGACTTGGAAAGTCAACAAAGGGTGAAGACTCCCCTCTCAATAGTAGTGGTCAGTCTTCTCCACGTTCAGACATGACCCCACCACCCCGTATAAATTCCGGAGCTATTCGATTCGGGAGTGAAACAAGTGAGAGTGACACGGAGTCAGATGTGTCAGCTGAGTACCGACCTCTCACTTGTCCAACAGCTCAATTTGCCATGAGAGAAATGCTTGAGATGACGATGGAACCCATGGGACCAACGAACCCAAAGACAAAATCAAAGACGGTGACGGCAAAAGGGTCAGGGGTTATGAAGAGTATGTCATATGTGTCCTCACCCCGTCAAGATGTCCCACCAAAGGTTCAATTCAAAGAGATTCTGTCACACAGTGGAAATTTCAATGGTGGCCGTGCCAATTCAAATCATCATCATTTACCACTCCAAGGGACTTTGTCCCTTTGTCCAACATCCACCCTCATGGGAGACAGCATGACGAGTATGACTGGAGGTCAACATAGTAGTTTGGACAACAGGAATAGTTGTCACAGTAGCAGTGGAGAAAACAGTTCCATCGAGTCGGTCAGGATGAGCTTATTGAAAACACAATTGAGAATGCCCAGATTCCTGGAGGAACAAGAAAATTCAACGAATGGGAAACCTGTCCTCACTGATGACAATCCTTTTCATCTGGATGAATTCAATGTTAAGACCGTCAATGAGGTCAACTCTGAGTCGATCAGTAATAATTTTGCAGGGTACAAGGATATCTTTGCAAGGGCTAAGCAGGATGGTCAAGCTCAGATTATGAGTGAAAAAGGAACGATTCGGGGGGTCAAGAATCGAGTGAGGGATGGAATCGCCACTTTTCTCCAGTCGAAGGATATCAAGGTGAGAGTCTGGATTTATTTTTATACGCCTTAAGAAAGCAGGAATCAATTGCAATCACAGCTCAAACATCATCGTGCGTCTCACAATCATATTTAATCCCACGGTAATCTGTCTTTCTTACGATGCGTGATTCTCGTCAATATTCTTTAAAAGTTTTTCCCAAACCACGCTACTCTGTTAGTTAGTTAAATAATCTCGAAATAATTGGTACTGTTGGGAGTTGGTGGTGATTTTCAGACTGGAACTTCTTTCTCCAACCAGTTTTTGAATTAAATATACAGATCAAATTGGGACCAAAAGTTTCCCATATGTAAATCTATGGATTAGTCTTATTGACAATTTTCGTAAGAAATTTCCACACACTAAAGTTGACTTTCCTTTGTCTCTCTTTTTTTATTCCAATTTCCACACACACGCACACACTTGTCTTGTATTCCTTACAACTTCCAACTCTCAGAGTTTTACATACTCTGACATCCACATTCAAATTGTGATTGTTGTGGGTTGAAAATTCATTTGTCTCTTCTTTTCTCTCTCTCTCTCTCTTCCTCCCTCTCTTTCCCATTTGTCTTTGATCATAATCATTGTCTCTTCACTCACAGAATCACAACTGAATAATAGCTCCTCTGTAAAATCCACGTTTCTCCATTTTAATTTCTTCTCTCTTTCTTCCCTTCTATCCCTGTCACCTTACCCCACACACACATATGTACACAACCACTGTATGAGTGTGTAAATGGTGTGTCTTCGCACGACTCACAATTTGTATTTTCTCCAAAAAACTAAAATGAACTTTTTTCTCTCCCACCTGGAATGTGTAGAGACTGCATATACTCTCTATTTGTATTTACATTGGATCCTCAAGTCTCCACACAGATTCTCCCATATTAGTACATGTATACATTTGTACGCGTGTGGTGTGTGGTGGAATGTGCCACTTGTAGCTTCAGCCTGTGAGTGCCTCTGTGCCTGTGAAGGAGGAGAGGGAATACAGTTTGAAAAAGCCAGTCACGGTATCCCAGCCCATCAAAGGGACCAGTAGACCAAGAAAATAATGCCATCCGATGCAGTAGGCATCCATGCATCTTCCACAAACCTACAAATGTCCAAAGGCGGCCAGCTGCACCAGTCCTTTCTTTCTGTGTGTGGTAAATGCATCAACAACAAATAAGTAAAAAAATGTGCAATAATCTAGCTGGACTCTTTTTTGCGTCATTTTTTCCCACTGTGGATAAATGTGACAAAAAATGTAAAGGAGGGGTATAAAAAAATTGACAACTCCATCTAAGCACGCATAATACTTAACAAGATCTTTACACACTACACCGTTCTTTCTAGCCGTACGTTCATACACTCGTTTCATCTATGCATCCTGCAGCCCTACACACAGATTTTGAGTTACAAAATGTGAAGATAAATCTACAGTATAATATTCTACCTACAAAATTAGCCGAGTATTGTACATAGCGTCATGTCCATGTCAGATAGAAAAAAATAGGTGTAAAAATAATGACTTGTAAAGACACCCTTCGTGAATGAATCCTTATGAGGAATAACATGAAGAATGGAAGAAAAGAGTCAGGCCACTTTAACCGTGTTTACGTCAATGTCCTATTAGCCATATCAAAGGGTGGGAGAGAAAAGATGACTTTCAGTTGAGATGGAGAGAGAGAGGGAGAGAGAAGAAAAAACATAAATAAAGTGATGGGATAAAATGCTTGATCATTCAGTGTCAGGTGAATCTACTTTAAAAAGAAACCGAGAGAGATGATTTCTTCATTTGAAAACCTCTCCATCTTTACATCTTATGTATATTTGCACAATCCTACTCTACAACGTGTACTCACAGAATATGTAATGCAGAAGGTGCTTCCAAGTGCTTCAGGCACAAGTTTGTACAGGAATAATTTTCAGCTAATCATTTCTCTCTCCGACTCGACTCTCCCTCCTAAATGAAAAGTCAAAGGAGAGTGAATTTGATCTCACGATCAATTTCAATTATCCGAGTCACCCATACATCCATCTATAGACCAGGTATTCCTTACACACAGATTAGTAGGGAGTGAGTACAATGGGAGACGATGGATTTTTTTCCCATTACTAATTTTCACAAGTTCAGAGTCCTCTGATCGGAAAAAAACGAATGTGAACATTTTAGCTGATTGACTACATTTTCTTCAAGCCTTTAAGCAATGAGGGAGAGATTGGTACAATTAAAGTCTAGTCATGACTCATGATACAACTACGAATCGAGAGAAAAGTTTAGAGAGAAATTAAGTGTTGGATTATTATTCAAAATTACTTTATTTATTTAGCTCAGCTACCCGGATGTTTGACATACGTCTTACATACTTTATGAGTGATTTTTTTCCACCAAAATCCTTCATATCCTAAGAGGAATATTGAGCGATGATGATGAGGGAAAACAAAAGAACTCTCCTTCTTTTTTCCCTAAGAGGAATAATGGAATATGGTTTTTTTGTCAAAAATTAAATTGCCACTTTGCGGTTAATGGAGCGAGTCCACTAGATTTTCTACTTGATTCATTTCATTTCTAAAAAAAGTTGAACTTGGAAAGTTACGTGTTTGTATTCTCTCTCTCTTCACACTTTTCCCTCATGAACATTTTCACTCTGTACTTTTGTTGTTATTATTGTTGTTGCACAAAGTATTTAGTAGGAGTGGGAATTGTGGGATAGACAAAACAAAAGTAAATTTCAAAAATTTCTCTTAAATTAGATGCAAAAATATTTTATTTTTATTCATCCACCTCCACCAGCCACTCCATTTAGCGAAGGTGTACATTCTGCATTTCAACAGAGCTACACAGTCAATCAAAAGCTGTAATGTGAAAAACCTTTAGAATATCCGATGGAATGGTTCTTCTTTCAATGGGAAAATGGTTAGAATAAAAGAAAAATTATTATTAGTGACTGCTTGAAAGGGGACTCTCTAAATGTGTATCTTTTCTATTTGTGTGTGCGTGTGTGTAGTATATAGAGTAGGGTTTGTAGAACAATTTCATTCTAAAAGTGAGAGAGAAAGAGGATATGAATTGGAAAATACAAATATTATTATTATTTTAATGAGGTTCAAAATTAAACAGAAGAAATATGTTCATTTATCTATAAAAAGAGAAAAGGAGAATCTTCGCGTCCACCTGACGAAATCTATTTTATTCCCCCTTGACATCCACATCCACACACACACACTACTACTACAGTAGTATAACTATATCAAGTATGTATGCTTTTGTCAAAATAATATTTATTCTTAGCACATGCGTGCAATTTACAAATAGTATACAATCTCTTTTTTTCTGACTATCTTGAATGCCATATTATTATAATAATATTTGTAATGTTTCTCTTGCACTTGTGTCTTTTGTATTTGCCACGTCCGTCTGTAAAAATCTTTAACAGTGTATAAGAGAGAGAGAGAGAGAGAGAGAGAGAGACTTGTGGACTTTGATTAAGTTCCGTCTTGCATGCCCTTGCACAGGAGTGAGTCTCTATTATTTCCGCCCTGAATCCTTCACACTCAATGTAGTATAATAGAACTAGAAGATTCTTCTTCATACTCCTCATCTTCCCCCATCATATATTTCTCTCTCATCTTTTTTGAACGATGGATTTCCCTGTACTAATATGCAACACACAAAACTCAATTTGAGGTCCTTTAACACATGTCAAAATATAACACAGTCATCAATAAGTGAATAGCAGGCGAAAAAATCTTCCAATCTATGATCTATACTTTGGAATGTGTGAGTGTGAAATGTGGATGTGAGGTACTAACTACACAACACAACTCTCCATAAATCATCATAATTTTTGTGATGAGGGGAGATTGTGACTCAAAAATATTTTCTCTTCAACTTTTCTACACTGAATATCCAACTTTTTGCAAATAAATTTTGCAAAGTTATAGTTTTTAAGGGGCACTTATGGAAAAAAAAAGTTTTTAAAAGAATAGAAATTTTCAGCGAACTTTTGATTTTTACCCCGAGTAAAAGTCGTTAGCTGGATTTTTAACAGCTGAGTTATGTTCAATTGGAATTGTGATCAAAAGTATGTTATCGTGTCTGAGTGTATACCCCCCCCCCC
>WJFB01000071.1:74932-113957 GCA_009870185.1 Pygmarrhopalites habei
GTGTATACCCCCCCCCCCCCCCTCTGTCACATAACAAGACATTGACTGACCGATTTGTCCAATGAATTACACACCATTTTCTTTCTCTCTACACAAAATGACATGGCGTGCGTGTTTGAGACGTTGTACATCATATTTTTCAATATTGTATGCTTAAAAATAACACATGTATTCTATGTACACTTTCATGTCTTGGACTCATGTGAAAATTCCGAAAATTTGTTTCAATCGATCCCAAGTCCATATACGAAAGAAAAGAAATGTTCAATACATACAACACAAATGTATTGTGTATAAATCATTGTATCTAAACATATTTTCTTTTTAGTGTTACATTCTTCATCTTCCTTCTCCTCTCCTCCTCCACGTACGTAGAAAGTCTCCAACTTCCTCTTGAGGAACAAGGCAAAGTTGACGATGTGTGTGTGTGTGTGTGTCTTTTTGGACTATAATATGTCTATGATATTCTAGCTTTATTTGAGCTCGATCGTGCTTGATGATGATCATGAAAATGATTGTGCGATAAAAATCATAGTAAAGTTTCTCTTCTTCCTATTGTCTCCTCTCCTCTCCTTCACACACACACACAAACTCCACTACACGCTTTTTGTATCTTTGAGTGTAGTGCACAACGGTGTGTGTGTTTCTCTCTCTCTCTGTCTTTCTCTGTCTCCTGTGTAGAGTAAAGAAGTGTAAGAAAATCTGATTCACTTTAATGTGTTTATGTAGTTTAGAAAGGTATCTTCTGTTCCCCACACAGACACAACAGAAGCATTAGAAGATGTGTGTGTGTGGAGGAGAAGACAAGAGACTCCTGTTTGTACTCCAAGTGTCGCTTCTCTCTGCAAATTTCAGCTTTAATTGTATTCAATTTTACCAAAATTGGCAAGTGGTAAATGAATTTTAGAAGAATTCTCTCTCACTACCACACAATCTCTATCTTTCTCTCTCCAATTTTTCAAGCATCAAATCGTTTGAGAAATGGAAAACCTCACTGGCCGTAGCTTATGAGGTAACTTGGAGCTAATTTGTTGTTGAAAATTTTTGGATGAATTTCAAGGGATTATTGTTGTCCTGACCAAACCAAGACAAAAAGGATTTGGCTACAGTACAAACGCACACACACACAAAGGGGGTATTATGTAGGCAGAAAGTAATGTAATAATAGAAATATTGGCAACTCGTTTTTTGGTATGTGTGTGCCTATGAAAAATTCTAGTGGGGTGGTTTGAATGATGAAAATGTAGTAGTAATTATATGTGTGATTGTGTTGAAGGAGAAAAATGATTTGTTTTATCTTTGAGTAAGTCAGGCGGCGGTTGAGGAATCTTTATGAGATTTTCAGAGAGTGGTCAGGTTAACTTTGTGTGTGTTTGTGAGCAGGAGGAGGAGGAGGGTGTCTGTGTGTTATTAAATATATTTTTTAAGACAAATTATCACAAGATAATGAATGACAAACCAGAAGATTACGTGACCTAGGAGTAGCAACTAGAACGTGACCTTTTTTGTATGATAGGTGTATAATATAAGGGGGTAATGCAGTGATGATAATGGAGTATACTAAACTCTACTCCCCATCCTCCCTCACGATCTAAAAGAAAAGCAAAGGGGAGAGGAGGAGTAAAATCACTGTTGAGGATGATAGACAGTCGTCTCCTTCCAATTTGACTTCCCTGGCACGTCCACACATTTAAAATGATAGCTATTAAGTTCACTGGGAATTTGCGTGAGTAGCAATTATATTATTTCCTAGCTTGGCAAGTGCCAAATTAAAGAGTTTTTTTCAACAATTTTTTTCACTCATTCTGTCTCTTTTTTTAATGTTCAATGTCCACAGTGTGTGTGTGTACGAAAGAGTGGCAGTTAAATGGGAGGAGGGCAAAATCGCAAAATGACAAATTGGATACAAATTGCAAAACTCCTCTTCTTGTTTTTGGGATTTTTTAAAAAAAAACTGAAGATCAATTTAAAAATTAGTGATATCGTCATCATTTTAATTCAAAAATTGCTTTCATTGAAAGAAATCTTCCTTCTACTCCAATTTATACAGTTAAATATGTAGCATTGTAAATAATGTGTTATTGCACTGACCAAGGAAAGTGTACAATAAATGTAATGTTATAAAGGTCATGACACTTTACGACATGAAGAGGAACAGGTCAAGAATTTTAGCAATTATTTTGTCAACCCACAATAAATTGATAAAAGCCTTACCAGTTAGTTAATTTTTAACTTAAATTATTGCCCATGTAATTACCATGATTGTCCAAATATTTTTTGTGCAAAAAGCTACAATGTAATACAATATTCACTAATTTATCACCAACAACAAATCAAATTTAGTACACTTCTATTTGGTGGAATGTTTTATGAATACGGTATGGAGAATATGACAGTGATGACAGGATTTATTACAAAATGATTCTCTCTTGGAATTAAAGAGAGAGACAAGGAAAAAAACAAGAATATTCATGTCACAGTCATAGTGTAGTAATCAAGTAATACGGAAAGGGCAGCTAAGACAGGTCAATGGCCAGTGGTCAGTTGATTCCAATCCTAAGTTTTCAATCTCCTGACACTCCATTATGCACACGCACACACTCACACTCACAACCCATTCACATTGGAAGGAAGACAGATCACGTACAGGAGAGGATATAGATGAGAGGAGACAGAATGGGAAGAAATGATGGGTGCACCCTGGGAGTAAAGAATAAAAGAGGAGCAGAAGTTGAGAAAAAGTTGAAGAGGGGGGCGGCTTAGTATTAATCATATTCTTACACCGGTTGGGTTAATCACTCTATGTGATATGATAGACCATCCATGATTAGGATATTATTATGTTGATGATGACTGCCTCAATGTTCTATGAGACGTGAATCTTCCTTCTCCTCCGCCTCCTCTCCGTGATGTGCAGTAGAGTTTGTTATTCTACCCTCTTACATTATTGTGTGTATGTGTCTACTAGTATGTGGAGGAAAAAGGAGTCGACCTACCTAACTTAACTTACGACCTTCATGTAAACTCGAATTAGGAATCAGTCAAGCTAGCTTAGTCGTCTAATCATTCCAACATCATCCCATGACACACACACACAAACACACCGAGAGGAAGACATGGTGTCCGTGTGTGTGTAAACGTGAGTGAGTTACAAAGTAAATGAGAAGACAGAAGAGGTGGATTCACAAAAAAAGAGAAGAATTAGCAGAAATCTCATAAAGTATAAATTGTGATGGTGAGATCCTTTTCATCAAGTCTTTATCCCATATTTTCCATTCATTTCCAATGGGCAATACATATTGTGAGACAGAGGAGATATCCCACACAGACACATAGACACACACACTCATTCATGACTAATAATATTTGTGGTGTTTAGAGTGTAGAAAAAAACTGGCTGAGTCTTAATGGACTGTGTATATTTACTAATTAATTTTAAAGATCAAGGGAAAGACAATTAAGAGGAGTTAAAGTATGTGTGGACTAAGTAGTTAATTCACTGTCCATATATCTCTCTCCCTCTGTCTTGTTTGACTTTGAGAGTATCTACACAATAACAGCAACAACGACAAGATCCTGCAATTGTTTTAACCGTTTCGGCATTCTAAATTTTTTTTGACGGACATTTGGTTGCTTGAAAGAAGAAGAACTGGTTAATTGGAACTATAAATCTCGGTCCCATTCAAGTTCACAGGAAAATCAATTATGACTTCCAATGATACTCACACACACACACATACAAAGATCCACTTAATATTCATAACCCTTTTGACTTTGACGTGTATATTATATTAAATTCACAAGTGCATCTCCTTCTGAGCCCTGCAGCACAAACGTTTTTTGTACTAGCGGTAGCTAATAGTACAACAAATGATTTTAAAAAAATCCTCGCAAAATTTGTTGCAAGGGATACGTTTACGTACTATGGACAATTGGCAAATAGCCCATGATACGGTGTGTCATGACTAGACTCAAGACCCATTGGATTGGATTGGAAGAGGCAATGAAGGGAAAACTAAAATATTGTTTTAAACTGTGTGTACATACTAATGGGATAATGGCCATTAGATACTCCTGAGACCTCAGTCAAGCTCCACAGACACACACAGACACAGGTCCTTCTGCGTCCATTATAAGGATAAAAGGTGGCAAAAAGAAGTCTCGACTGTAATGAAGTCGTCCCACTCTCAAACATTGTGTACTCACACACACACAGGAGATGCGAATTTTAAATTGAAATGCAGAATGCAGGGTAAATAAAAGTCAGTTTCAAAGTTGAGCCTTTTGTGGATGTGTGTGTGTGTGTCTTCCATGGGTTTAACTGAGGCAAAAGGTATATTAAAGGGGCGTTCAAAAAAGTACAAAGTACAGTAATAATAATTATTGTGGTGGAGAGGGAGAGGAGGAATAGTAGTAGGGATAATAATAATTGTTCATCCCTATGATTTGCACAGTTCGTCAATACTATCATCATCATCATTTCTTTCTCCTTCTTCTGTATATATTTCTGCTTCCAAAGAAAAACCAGCAGCTTCTTCTTCTTCTTGATTATGTAAGATTTTGTTACGTGCAATTTCTCTCTGTTATTATTATTAAACACCACCCTTATGTTAATCCACATTCGGAGAGAGTTTAAATTTTGTTGTGCTAACTATACTTATGCTTGTTATATATAAATGTTTGACGGCTGCAGCCAGTCAGCTGTTGAGTGTGTGTGTGTGGAGGTAAATAAGTTTTAACTGTAAGCACGGCGGCATGCAAATTTCAAATGTAGTGTAAAATTGTTTCTCTTTATTCCATATCTTTAAATGTAGAGTAGTGTGTACACAATGTAATTTTGTACATTCTCTTTTTCTTATTTAAAAAATATAAATGCTCTCTCTCACTCGTAACACCTCTCTCTCTCTCTCTTCCTAAGAGAACACAACAAGACTTATACCCTTCATGGTTGCTTGACCCTTGTGTGTGTGGTGTAGTGTGTGTGTGTCTGTGATGTGTGAGGATTGAATAATATAAAATTATATATTACGACTCTCTCTACACACAGTAGTAGTAGCTGAGGGAGTGTGTGTGTGTGACGTAAGTGATTTTTACTGTACTCTCCGGTGGACTCGTATAATAATCATTTAGTTACTTATATATCATGTGTAGTGTTCCTGCCATGCCAGTGACCTGAAATAAGCCGTGTTGTTGTACCCTATATACGTACGTGTGTCTGTGTTGAGTGTACAGTTATTGAAAAAATGTGTATTTTTGATGAGATTTCTATCTTCAAGTTGAATGCGGGAAATGAGGGAGATGCAAAAAATGTGTGTAGGATATAGAGAGAATGTATTTTGGGTATCATTATATTATCCTCAAGTGTTTTTCAATATGTGTCTAAACTTGTGGATGAGGGCAACATTGTGTTGTTGTCCATTTATGAGAGAAGAAGTGTAGGGAAGGTTGCTGTTGAAATAAATATTTTAATTAGAGTCATATCTTTATATCCCAAGTACCCCCCCTCTCCTCCCCCCTCTTTTTGTGCACATGATCACCCCACAGAACAGAGGTGAACACCGAATGGACTATTATATAAGAGGAAAAATATTACTATACAATAAAACTCCGTTCTTCAATAATAAAACTATGACTACACACTACACACTGCAGAGAAGAGGGAGAGGGTCTGTATTTATCTAATTATGATATTATTATGAAAATCCCCCCATTTCCACATTAACTATCAAGTACTAACGAGTTCTTTTGACATACATACTTAATTGCAGAGTACAATATTATATTACACTCTGAGTCCGTCACTCTTCTACACTCCTGACCTTTAATTCTTTCTCTTGATTACAAATATTATTAATTTGAGAATTTTACCTCCATATGAATTTAATGTGGACAATTATCCAATTATCTTCTTTATCCATAGTATTTTTATCCCTTTCATATCCTGTGGAATCAAAAAGGAATTTTACGTTGAGAGTCAGTTTCTCAACTTTTAATTGAAGACAAATTTCAAAATGTCAAAAGTTTTGGAAATCTTTTGAATAGCCGCTTTGAGTTTTTACACTGTGGACTACAGAGAGATTGATTTTTCCCAAATTTCATAATACACACAAATGTATGGAAATATACTCTAATGGATTAATTAAATTTTAAATTCGAGAATCAAATTACAGAAATATCTTTATTCAATTTGGGATTCTCTCCTCTTATTATGGTTTCAAAAAATGTTTAGTACACACACTTAGCATTTTTTCCTCCTCTCTTCTTGTAAAATAGGCAGATAATCAGGTTGTTGTTGTTGCTGTTGCATCATTTAATTGGAAGTTCCCTCTTTAGCCCCTATGAAATCTACATAGTAGCATACACAGTTACGGCACTCATATAAACTTGTGTTGTCAACAGTGCATAGAGAGTTTGAGTTAATCATAGGTTTCTAGTCATTTCATCCGTGTACTTGATTCACTATTATGCATTTTATGATTACGGAGTAGATTCTCTCTGTCTGTGAATGGCACCTTTTGTGAGTGTGTACTTCTTCTTTGGTCCCTGAACGCACACACAAACACAAACACACACACACACACTGTACACTCACATTTGTTTAAAACATGATCCTTTACCTCATTACATTTCCGTCTTACATCTGATGCGTATGCCAGTCAGCCTTCCTTCCATCTTCTCCCCCTCTAAAATCCATTCTGTCTCGTTTGTGTGTGGATTAATGTACTATGTATATATTTATGCACCCCGTTACTGTTAATCGTCATGGAGGAATGGGCAGGGAGGTTCATTAGCGTACCTCAACGGTCTTAATTTGCGATAATAATAATATAAGCAAACTCCATGTCTTTCTATTTGTGTGTGTGTGTGCGTGTGGGTGTGTGTGTGATGTATTCACATTTATGCAAAAATTTATGTGATTAAACTGTCGTATTCCGTAAGGACTGTGAGTTTTGTGTTCAAGCTTGAAACTTTGGGTTAACAGTAACAGGAGGGAGAGGACAGTTAAAAATTATATGTATTATTTTTACCTATCACCCTAACATCTTTGTCACCTCATCATCAACCAAGAAAGAAGTGTGTTTGTATGTACAATTGGAAGGAGGAGGAAGAGGAGAGCATGGCATGGATGAATATCCGCATTTTCGAGGACAGTATGAACATTTTTACCGTCGTTTCAGTCCTCCAGTTTTGGCAATAAAAATATTGAGGACGTGAGTAGGAAATTGTTGAGTTATAAGAATTTTCAATTATTTTTAAAATATTTAATTTGTACAGGCACAAAAATAATAAAAAATCACAGTTTAGAATGCCCCTTTTTCAATGCGCTTGCAATTATGTAGATTAACTAACAAAGGGATTCGATGGTAGGAGATTTGTCCTTGAAATTTTCTCGAATGAATTTGAGGCCGTATCAAATGATCCATGGCTTGGTTTTTAGAGTGGTAGGTCTAGCGTAGGAAAATTTGTGCACTGTGTGTGTCCCGCCGTACACTATACAGCTATGTACATACTTGTGTGTGTGTGGTATGTATATTCAGGCTTATGATAATTTGCCTATTGAAAATAATTACCAGCTTTGATTTTAACTTTTGAGTAAGGTTTTTATTCTGAAATTGGCACTCAATCACAGCAAACCTGTAATTATTATAATTTGTATGTGTGTGGTTCAGTAGTTCACTTGATGTGGTTTTAAGCAACCCTATTTTGAGGTTATAAAGGCTGTGAAATCGAATTTAAAAATTAATTATGTATTGTGGTGTCTATGAGGATATATCTCTGTTTCTTCTCCGGAATTTTGATGTCACCCATCGTGAATGACACACACGCAGTCACATGTAGACTGGCATGTTGGATTAACCTTTTTATGACCCTGTTTGACGGGACGAAGGAAAAATACCAAAATAAAATGCAAAAGAACATTTATTTTAAAATTAATTTACAGACATCTCTCTAGTCCACACTGAAAAGTTCAAATAGAACGTCTCAGGATTAACTACGCTAATAATTACGAAATAGGATCCAAAATAAAATTGTTAAAAAAATTCTCATAACATTATTCTTACACTACAGTCACAGTCTCGTCCTGTTACTCTCATGACTGACATGACTCACATCAAAGAAATGAAATTATGAGTATTTTTTTAAAGTTGTGAATTTTGCAATAGGGTTAACGATGAAAATTTTATGAACAGGCTTTTACACCTACCCGAGTAGATCATAATCCAGTACAATCTGAAAGTCTTAACTGGTTTACTTTTTTTCTTCTCTTTTCTTTTACTCTAGTACACATTACATTATATTAGAATCCTTAAGTTGCATCACAATCTTCCTCTGATCGAGGTACCTTGCGAAGAGGTAAATTTTCTCTAATTATATGTATATTACTCTCTCCCTATCTCTAATAACATTACGATGTATAAAATGGTCTGAATATTTTCAACCTGCATGAAAACATGTTGAATATATTTATGATATCATGGAATTACATAGGCGAACATGTAAATCCACAGTTTATTACATGTTCAACTGTCTAGTCGTAAACGGAATGTCAAGGAAAGTAAAGGATTCCAGGGGTAGTACAAATTACATGCATTGTTTGAGTATATGGACTCTGATTTCTACCAACAATAAAACAATCATGTTTCCATTTTTTACAGTCTTCGACTCTTTCAATCCACCTATTCTCTGCTTCTGTCGGAAAGAAATAACTCTGAATTTTGTATTCCTACAATTTTCTTGATATTTGTCATGTGAACATCAATTGAGAGGGAAGGAAAAAAAATTGTCTTTTCGGTCGTCCGCTCAAGTGTGTTAAGAAAACCTTTCAGACCGTTTAGCCTGATTTGTCAAGCCAATAATCCTGAACACACACACACATGAATAATTGAAGAGCCACGGCATGTCATGAATTACACGACAGCAAAAAAAAGATTTCCTCTTCTCTGTATTATTATACAAACATTATTCTGATTCAGGGACAACACACAAATAGGTAGACACATGTAAAGAAGTAAGATGAATGTGTATCAGTCTATAAAAATATATGTAAATATTTACGGTATCATTCCTTCATTTGAAGTATTTTTGCTAAATCATGATTAGTTGAAGGAAATCCACAAACCAACTTTTGACTTGAATTTGAGAGAAGGATATAAAAATACAGAGACGAAAGTGGGTGTACATAAATGTCCACAAAATTAACGCTCACTTTGTGACCGCCCAGTCACATTGAATGATTGTGTGTTCGGGGAGACGAGAGAGGAAGAAAATGGTGAATAATTTCACATGTCAAGAATCAAGAATAATATTAGCTGTAAATTACAGTGTCTGTCAATTCACTTGTACGATGTTATTATATACAGCATCAAAATACTCTCTCTATTCTTTGGATGTACACGAGAAACTGTCAGGATTGAATGGGAATTCAGCTAATTGTTGTAATTGATGTGTGTGGATGTGTCAAACTCTAATTTTCTTCTTCATTTTGCTGATTCTGTAAATAGTTCTGAAAGGCCAGGTTCAATGCTGAGAATATCCAAATAGGAAAATGTAGTCATGAATTTACATATAGGAAGACTAAGACTCCATATGTCGAATTAGAGACGATGAAGAGGATTTTTCAAAAGAATATCCAAGCTTCGTGGTTGAAAATAGAAATTAAAAATATGTATCTAAATAAATGATCAATTAGCATATTATTCTGTGAGGTGCAAAAAAAATTTGTAAGTTACAAATCACACACGGAATCCTACACAAAAAAGATATTAATTTTGAAAAGTTTATCAGTCACTCTGTCAAACTTCATTATGAATCACACACCTGACTCAACAAAAAGAAAGAGTGAATTAGGAAAAGTGTAGGAGACAAGTAAAGTGCAGCTCATACACACTTCATCATCAGAGAAGAAGTCAGTCAGTCTAAAAGGAAGCCGCTGACGTGACACGAGGAGGAGGAGGGAAGGGACATGAACCTGATGAAAATGATTGTTTGTCTAGTGTCACAGTGAAATTTGAATAAATTTGTGTTATTATTTGTGAATCAGAAAGCCAGTGTGTGTGTCTGTGTGAGTTTTGAGTATCAACGTGCAAATGATGAGCCATCTCATGTAAAATTATAAGGGAAGAAAAAGATGGAAGGAAATACCTACTACTCTTTCTGCCTTTCTAAAGTAAACAACTTGAGAGTGTACAATGGACAAGGAGAGCTCTTAAATATTAAATAAGCAAGTACGTAGGAAAGTCTCTTTTGTCCACACACATACACTGCACACACTACACAGAGGCAGTTCAAAGGCAGACAGAGAAAGAAAGGAAGAGGGGGAGGAAAATACAGAGTACAGAGTAGTAGAGATGAGACAGAAATTCGTAACGTAATTTTCGAGCATTTGAGAATGCTCAAGTGAAACTGCAAATCTCATGTGTGTGGCCAAATTCCCACGAAAAAAATGTACACAAAGCTAACTTTGTATGCACTCCCATTCAAGAAGGAAGACAAGAGAGAGAGAGACAGAGAAAAGAGGACGACAGTCAATTGACACTTCAACTTTCTATTTGCTAAGGATTATATCCTTAGCAAATAGCTTATCCCATTATATCCCCCCCCCCCAGATTCTTTATTATATTATACAAACCCAAAGATAGAAAAAGACGAGCAACTTTTTTTTATCACTATTGCAAGTACTCAGCTCTTTCTCTCTCCCTCTCTCCCACACTCATACACAAGAGTCAATACTTCTGTCAAAACAAATAATATTTTTTAACTAGCCTTTTACACTCCTGTACACATTGTTTCAAAATTTTGTGTTCACCAATTTTGACATTCGCCTGTGTGTTGTGTACATGCAAAGTTAAATTGCAAGTATTTACACTTAAGTACAACGAGGACTGCTCTTAACTGGCTTGGCTTGGTAGAAGCGGTCAAATTGAGTGGACGATGAACGTACCTGTTAATTGAAAAATTAGTAGTATAATTGTCCAATTAGAAATTTTGTGTGCACTCTGTATTTTTTGTCAACCTCACACACTCAGCTCAACATGTCAGTATCAATTACAATTGCTGTAGGTAGTGATCTGTATTGTCATTAAAGAGATTTGTGTGCTGAATTCCATTCAGACTTTCATTCGAGGTATTGCCGGTCATTTGCGAGAGAACATTGTGTGCTTGTAATTGTCCTCTCACCTTCTCTCTCCCTTCCACAATTCGTCATTACTTCGCTTGATCTTTTACTACGGCATCCGTTAGGTACTTCAGAGAGAGAAGGAAAGATTTGTCAACTGACCAAGATTCAAGAGTTTCAGGAAGTCGTACAGAAGAAAAACAAAATCTGTACGAAATATGAACCCATTGTACAATACATTGTAGTGCGTGTGTGTGGACAAACAGTTGATCAATGCATTATCTATTTAGCCCTGCCCATTACTTTTCATACAACTCTAGCACACACACATGAAATTTCAATCAGTTCCAAAATCGAATTGCGATGTTAAATATATATTTGTGTATTTTCACTCGAATATTTCTTGGTACACAGAGGATACATTGTCATAAAAATAAACATGGAGGAGGTGGTTCATCCTGTGGGTAACTGATTTCGTCAAAATTGACTTGTAAATCTACAACGTAAGAAGGAGGAGAAATATTGACGAAGGAGAGAGAGAGACAACTCCAAATTTGAAATTCAAACAATCCTGTCAGTCAACTTGACTGAGTCAAGTGAATGTAATTCACAAATATAAAAAGACAACAACATGAAAAAGATTTGTACTTATGTCTTATCCCAAACATGTTGAGTTCTTTGCTTGTCACACACGAGTCACAAAATGTTGACACACACACGCACACACGGCTCAATTTAAAATTGTAACAATCCTTTGTTCTACACGTTGATGTATGACCAAATCAATTTATTTGGAACGACCACAATGACCATAATATATTTCCATTACAGTTTGTAATCAACTTTTGATGTAATTCCCAACCAAAAAATATTGCCATCAGTTCTCTCACAGAGATAGAGACACACACGCAAAATTCCCTTATTAATTGTACGATAATACTGACGTGAGTACACGGTGAAGGGAGATGCAAAAAAAATTAATTCAATTTGCTCACAGCCAATCGATTATGGAATTTTATGTGAGATGGAGGAAGACTGAGGGAGGAGAACCTTTTTTGTCTCTAATTGAGATTATTGACACAAAAATTGACAGAAATTACTAAGAGCAGCCACACACACACTTTTTCATAATATGTATGAAAGAAACGTTTTTTCCAATGCTCACATCACTTTTTGTTCCTGGGTTGCCCTAGGAGGAGGCAGAGAGTAGTAGTGCAACTTGTAATTTAATCGATATGAGCACAATGAAACGTGTGTGTGTGAGTGTGTAGGGATTGTGATTATACATGGAGGATTGCCATTTGTACGTTAATGATGGTGGAATTTGGGATTTAATTTTTGAGTTCGAAAGTTGATCTTTTACAATTTTGAATGGGTTGCGTGTGTGGTGTGTGTGGGGATTTCACATCCTTTTCATTTTTTTCCAATTGAGATTTTCCTTTCATCATAGAAGTAAGCAGGAGGTTATCCACATCTTTGTCTTTTGACTGGATTGATCTAGAAAAAGATTAGATAATACAATTAGCTCAACTCGTAAACAATCATTACTATTATTTTTTATGATACACATTACTTACAATTTTTTACTCCCATTTTCTCCCTTTGTGTATCTATGCCTATGTTTCTTACAATGTAATATTCTTGTGGTTGAAACATCCGTCAATCCATTCTAATTCATTTTAATTGCCCAAGGAGATTCTTCATGTTGTCATAAAAAAATTTGAAAACTGTCCCAAAATTTATGGACTTTGATTTCCCATTAAAATGTCATCAATTGAATGACCACACAGCACGTGTAAGTGTTATTTTGCCTTTGTATTGAAAAGTTCATTGTGAATTATTACTTACCACAATGCAACCAACAGAGAGAAAAGGAGGCTATAGATCAATTGTCTGATGGACTTATCTCTAGATTTTTAACATCCACACACACACACACATCTTTGCACTACAATCAAGGTGAAGCAAGTTAATTGACCCTATTGATACAATTTAGAAAAGCAGGCATAGCTATTTAATGACAGGAAAAGTTGACATGGAAAGAGGACTGTGGACACACACACACGAAGTGAGAGAGGGCCGCTCTGCTGTCTTGTTGAATTAAACGATAAAGGTAAATTGCAGAATTTTATAGAGATCAAAAGACCGCCACACACACACGCCTTCCATTTTCTTTGCTTTACTTATTCCCTCTCATTTTGTCTGCCTGACAAGAAAGAGCAAGCAGGAGCCACACACACACATTACTTTCGAAGATAGTCATCGAAGGGAGACATTAAAGCTTCAGATTCCATTTCCATTAGTTGAGGCCAACTTGACCTGAGGATAAAAGTGTACACTTTAATAGTCAGTCTCTACAGCGACTGAGGACCATAAAAGCATCTACAACAATTTCATGAGCACCTTCACTCCGTATACTCTGTCTTCTACAGTATGTAGTGGTCATCAATTGCTCAGTCATAATCAACTACTCAACCATATTACTGTGTATGCAATGTAGAGAGCCGAAGAGAGGGAGGGATAGAGGAAAACTTGTACAATAATCAAGTTGATTCAGCTTTCATTCATAAATCCATTTTTTTGGATCGTCGTGCGTGAATGAGTCAGGGATAGATTTCTCTTGTGTGCATACACACACACACACACTCTCTACAAGTGTAGGTACGCATGTGTACCACACCAAAACAAACTTGAGACTTTATAATATTGCTCAGCCCAGACTGTACCGTACTTTGTACAGTACTAGTACTGTAAGGTGAAGTAGAGTTGGGTGTCTCGACAAAATATTTAGTTATTATACAAACTTCAATAAACTTACGAGTAAAGGGAGAGAGAGGCACACACAAAAAGAAAGAGCTGTTGAGTTCAATTGTTTCATAAACTTTTGAGAATTGACAGCCTCAACTTTATGTCCATGTCGTCTCATCGCTTACTCAACCCTTCTCTTCCTCTGCCCTTCACAGAAGAGAAGAGGAAGAACATCAAAAGACTCTTCTGAGCTCTTCATTGATTGGAAAAAATGAAAAATATTTGTCTAAAAAGATACTTCACTGGCATACATGTATGTGAGAAGAGAAAAAGTTTGGCTTGTCAAAAGAGAAGAAGAAATGTGAGGGAGAATTATTATTACGCGAATTAGAAAATTTTTTTTTGTAAGAAAAAGATTATGAAAGCGTTGTTTAAGAATTAATGTAAGGGAAAATTGTTCATCCATAATTTTTCAGAGGTAATTTAAATTTACAGTCCATTTCTCGTTTCTTACATCTTAATTAAAAAAAGTTTTTGTTAATATGGATGCAAATTTCAAGAAAATACAAATACTACGTGTAACAAATAAATTCCACACACACACACTCTGAACGTTGTTTATTCACACCTTCAAAATCTTTGGATTCCTCAGGACAAAAAAATGTTTTGAAAAAAGACTGTCTGTCTGCCGTATACAAATTATCTTCTTTACATCTACATCTGCATTCGAGAAAACTATATAAGAGGATACATATACTGTACTCCCACAGACATTTGATGTAATATAGAGAGAGGAAAAGAAATGCACAAAGCAGATGAACTGATCAATGAATCAGTGCATGGGGTCCACACACACACACGCACGACACTCCCCCCGTTAATCTTTTAATTCAGTCTGCGTGTGTAGTGTGTGTTGTGCGGGGTGAGTGTGTGGACAATAAAAGATGAGGCATCTCTGCACATCGACCATGCAAATTTTTGAGTGAAAAGAATTCCTCCATGCAATGCAGGTGTGTGTGTTCACCAAAAAAACTTTGAATCCTTATCTCCCTCTCTCTACAATGACAAACACACATGGAGAGTGAAAATGAAAAGGGCAAGTCATTCATGTGAAGTTTTGCACCTTCCTCTCTCTCTCTCTCGCTTGCATCTTCTTTACGACTCAGGGGAATACTACACACACACAGACACACATAGAGAGACTCAAGCATTTTTTTGAATTGTGTTTGTACGCAATCGGACTCCACTTCCTGTTTGCCACTTGGATGTGTGAGAAGGACGGGGGTGCGAGTGTGTTGATTGTGTGTGGATGTGTTAGATATACATCTAAGTTTACGGCTTTATTTTGCCATTTACCCTCTGCATGTTAAACTTGACTGAAAACTTCTTCCTTATTCTCCTCCCCCTCCCCCCTTCTTTTTGATCTATATGCACTGTCAATTCCTCTTGTAGACACACATCCACCTCTTCCGTGCTCAGCCTACAAAGGAAGGAAGTGCAGTAAAAGTTTTTCTTAACAAAAAATGCTGGAATTTAACATCAACGTCCTCACCTGAACACATGTTCTGTGCACACACAATTGTTTTCCTACCTAAAAACCATCTTCCTTAAAACCCAAATGATGATTTGAGGTGTGTATGTGTGTGTGAGGGTGAGGATGGTATAATTTTCTCTCTTTAATCTCATTCTATTTTTTGAGAAAATTTTTACTCTTGCCGAAGGAAAATTTTCTTAAGGATTCTTCCACACACACACAATTATGGAGAGTCTTCAGGTGGTGACGCACTCGAGTGAAAATGGGCTTCTTTTATAGACGACGACAGCCTGAAGTGTGTGTGTATGAATATGATGCTTGGCATGCTTGTCCTCCTGTTTTTGTTTGTATGTGTAAAACTTTTACTTGCAAAAATTTGTACATTGGTTAAAAAAACTTCTTCCTTTTTTCTCTTCTTCTTCTCCTTCTTCATCTGCTTCTGCTGTTGTTGTGTTTTCTGAATCACGACCAGCGACTGGGGCACGGCGGCCGTGAGTCGTACAAAGTCGTCGCGACCCCAAACAAGACAAAGAAATTATGTATTTGGGTGCGTAAAAATGTCAAGACTAAAGACACACAAACACAACACAGACGGAGAGGGAGAGAATGAAAGGAGAAAGAGAGGCGAGTTGCTATGTGTGAAAAATAGTTATAAATCATATAATAATAATTTTTATAGAAATATTGTACATCCACATTATATGTACACGTCGCTTCATACAAGGAGAGAGAGAGAGTTGCTTGGAACCCAAGATGCATGTAAAGTCAAATATTTGGCTATTTTTTGTCCGTCTCTCTCCCTCCTGTCCTATAAGTATAGACCAGACAACAAGAAATAGAAAAGTACAGGCAAAGTACAATTTTTTTATTTTAATGACGTGTAATATGTCCATCTCTATTGTCCATTGTCGTCAGTCTATCTCTCTTTCAGTTGTTGTGGGGAAAAATGTGGAGCAAGTTTGACTGCGTCTAACACCGCAATGCAATGGTAACTTATTATTGTACCAACTGTCCCATACTTTTACTCATATTGTGGATTGTGTATATACATATATATATTTTGTATTGTTGGCCTGTTAATTGAGAGTAAAAATACATGTACTCGCCATTGTGGATGTGTGTACATATGTTCCGCGGTCTATGTAAGGTGTAGCGCGGCGCCGTCATCTCTTTTCCTTGCTCGACATTCTCTACCCACATTCACTTGGTGACACTCAGAGTGACAAAAATGAAATTGATGTGTGTGTGTGTGTGTGTAGAAATGTGTTCAAGGGAAATTGGGGCCAGCGTCAAAGCCTTAAATTATCTGTTGTATGTGTGCGTGTGTGTTTACAAGAAGACTTCCACTAAATAGATGACAATGTGTCAAGACGTTGTGTGTGTAATAAACACACACTCACTCTCACACACACTCTTTTTTGTATCCGGTTATCTTCATTTATGTATTCTCTCAAGTAGCTTGTTGAGTGTAGATGGATGAATATTTGAAAATTCCGGTGTGGCCAAGACCAGAGTAACTTCTCTCTCTCTCTGGTTGAACTGGTTTGGACGACTATGGGGTCTCTCCCGACTTGAATATCTTTAAAGTGCCCCACAACACACTAATGTACATGACTTGTGATTTTTTGGTGGTGTGGACTCTGATGGGGAGGTTGAGGTCACGAATTAAATATGAAGTCTCACACAGTCTCCTCAGACACCGAGCCAATGTGACCAAAAAACATATTCGTCATTTTTTGTTGCCGTGTTTCTCTCCCCTACTACACACATTGTAGTAGCCTATCTGTCATGATATTTTTGCTTATTCCATATTTTATGTAATCACAAGAGATTTTGAAAGCAATTAATTTTATTCCCATCATCCGACATCCTATTGTACACTTTACCATCCCTCCCGTCCTTTTTTGTTTTTTTATGCACAATACTCAAAAAATGGTTCCTCATTTCAGGTGATACATAAGGGAGAGAGGGCACAAGTTTAATGGGGAGTGTGGTGAACACACGTACATACACAAACACACGAGAAACGGAGTCCTAGATTGGGACAGGAAAAATGTATAAATTTTAAAACTCAACTTGCATAATGTGGTGGATGGATGCCCATTTGACTATTTATTATCATGAGGTATGGGAAAGCGTCAGGTTGAACACTAATTGACTTGTGTACGGTCTGTGTGTGTGTGTCTGTCTCTCTGTGTTGGAATGCATAATGATCATATTTCAATATTTAATTCAGAGAACAAAAAAAATTACTTTTATGCAATACATGCCAATTCTTATGAAGTATGCTAAACATTTTTCTTTTAAATATACACTGAGCACGGCCTGAGTGTGTGTGTGTGTACAGTTACGGCGTACAAACTGATTGTCAGATAAGCGTTGAGTTGGGATAATACAAAAGCTAAATAATATAAATATAAATATGAAACAAGTCATGGTCTGTGTGGATGTTATGATGCCTTCTTGTAATTTAATACATGGGTTTGAATAGAGGAAGAGTGTGTGTGTGTGTGTGTGTGTACCGCTACCTTGGCTTACCTTGAGCACTCAACAATGTGCTCGTAGAGTCGAATTTTGAGGCCTTTCCTCCTCTTTGGTTCTAAACTCCTGAGTTTGTTTACTCCCTTTGTCACATTATGAGACTCACAATTCCGAGATCCCGTATTTTATTGTTATTTATGATCATACTCGGTTGTTATTAAAATTTCTTCAAAATTCCTGCATATTTACACACACACGAACAGGGAGAGAGAGGAATGATAAAACCCCTGTAAATCACTCTGGTAAACAATTCACATATGAATTTCGTTTGCAAACATGGGATTTCGCATGATACAAAAAATATGGAGGAAGAAATGGAGACTGCATTTTTTTTCTCATCGTGATTTGGCATTTTCAACTGAACAGACAAATTTCATTTTTATTCACCAAAAAAAATGATAGCCAGAATTTAAAATTTGTACGAGAAAATGAAATGCATTAATTTTTTCTGCGTATGATGTCAATTTAATATGAAGCAATAATGCACTACATACAATACAGATGTTTGAATGGGTAATATTAGTTTACAACATTCTAATGAGTCCACATTACATGTGGTCAGAGATTGTTGGGTTTGAAATGCGATTGACCACTGTGTAATTAATACATTGTAATCAAACTCAACTCAATTATATTGAGTTGTTCAGTCATTGATTTTCCAATACGATTATCATAGCTGCAATGCAATTCTTCCTCATCCTTACTACCCCATACCTCACTTCAAATATCATCAAAGTTGAATGGGCAAACTGAGCAAGTTGTCAATGTAGCCAATGGAAAGTAATTCAAAGAGTGAGAGAGAAACTCACTCGACACTCCACTGCCGTGGGATGAGTTTGAATTGGAAAATAAAAGTAAAAACGTGTTCGATGAGAGAGTAAAGAGGCCGTTTGAACAAATCCATTTGTACATGATAATATTAGACAGACACACATTAAAGTTGAATTTATATAGAGAGAGAAGAGACAAATAAACTAGCAGTACGCCATAAAGACGGGATAAGTAAAAAGAGATTCAAGTTGAACGTCTGCTTGGGCTTGTTTTGAGAGATTTTTTACAGAATGATCATAATAAAGTAACAAGCTGAGCTTGATTATATTATCCTTCCCTACCTCGGCACAACACACACACAACACAAGCTGTAGTTGGTAGTCATTGTCATGGTCATCAGTGTAAACTGGTTGACAATGTCACGAATCTGTCATTCCTCATGAAACATCTTGATGATGAGCTGGGGATGCGAAAGACGACAAAAAAACAACCCTTCTCTCTCTAAACCCAGACTAAATGAGACACACACATACAGATATATACAGAGAGAGGGTCTTTAGAATGGAGTTTTCTTATTTTTACCTTACATTTGAGTGGCTCCTGTATTGTGGACATAAAGACTGTATAAATGTGTGCAAATTGTCGTAAACTGTGTGTACAACTCTCAAATTTACATTCCATCACCGACTATTCATTAATTTCCCTTTACAGTAGCTCCATGGACTGTAGTCAAGCCTTAAAAATTTCTACTTAATTGAATTCAATTGCAAGAGACTTAAACTCTCTCTCTCTTTCTCTATTTGTATGTGTTCATCGTAAATATACATAATTTCAATCCTGCAGCCATCGTCCTCGTCAAGTGTAATGAAAATGATGGTATTTTTTTCAATTTGAGGAAACTATCCTAGAAGAGGAGGGGATAAAAAAAAGACCCAGATTTGAGTTTTCCTAACCTATTATGATTTTGTAGTGAAAACCACTTGGAAAAAAACGTGTGTGGCTAATGTATTACACAAAAATTGTAGGATGTTCACAAACACTTGTGCATATGTGGACACAACGTGCTTCTAATATTATCCTTTGAGGAGTGTTGGGGAAATTTAAAAGATCCATTTTTTTGACAGGGACAACTGAGAACGTGTCAAATGAAATTGTGATAGCTTACTTTAACTTTAAGTTATGATGATGCCAAGACAAAATTCATCATGCAAAAATATGTACTACTGTAATGTATGGACATTTTACTATTTTCACCAACACCAACACAATACATTAAGTCAATCCCCTCGAGAATTTCTCTCTCTAATAGCCGTTACCGCAATGATCATTAAGGGGAGACACACACACACTCACACACACTTAGGCTCAATCATTAAAAAATTAAATTGATTGAGAAGCTCAATTAAATTACTTCCCTTGTCTGTGTGTGGGTAGGAAAATTCTTTTAATAAAACTATTACGAAAAATGAATAATAAAATGAATACTCTCGACCACAATTTGAACACACAGTTTAGCAATGTAATTTGATTGGTGGGAGGATAATTGTCAGAAAAGTGCATTTCCACCTTGGACCCACAGTATTAACAACAACAACGACAACCTGAGGACAAGAACAAGGAGGAGACAAGAGATTACAAGAAAAAGGTTTTAAGGGAGCATATGTTAAGCTCCTTTGTCTTTACCTTCCCCAAGAAAACTGATTGTACAACAAATGCACAGCCTTGTAAACTGTGTAGTCGTCGTTGTCGTTGTGTCAGTTGTGGCCAATTCTATTCTTTTGGTTCCTTCCTTTCTTCCGTCCCTCCACTTTTGTCTCTTTGGTTGTGTACTTCTCTCCTGTTTTATTTTTGAAAAATTTCCTCCTCTCCTCCACCACCTTCTCATCTCTTATCTGGTATCGAAGGCCCAGAGAAGAAATATACATACATGAGACACAGAAAGAAAAGTGTTTGTCTGTAAGCAGTCAATCGTATGAGCAAAAATGTGTTCATCGCCACTCTCCGTCTAACTGTAATGAGAAAGAGAGAGAGAGAGAGAGAAGCTTTTTTGACTTCCTTTACAAAATTTCTTATACCCAGCAAACACACACAGACACACAGAGTACAAAATACAATACAATGCAATATCACAATGAAGGATTTCTTGTAGCATCCATTTTTTAAGATTGTTAGAATCCACACAGACTCAGACACACACAGTCGAACACAATGACAATGTTTCGTCTATCGTGGGAAGGTAATCTTTCTAAACTTTTTGTTGAATGTGTATCAGAAAATATGATCTGTACATACTGTGTAAATACATACCAGTGTGTGTGTGTGTTTGTCTTTTTTGAAGAAAATCTACGGATGTACATTTTAACTATTACATTGCATTAAACTATAAAAGTCAGTTTTGATGAACAGAGAATTCTGTTTCTGAAAGCCTTTTCTTGTGGTTTTGGAGTTTGGTACAAGTAAACCCACTTAAATTTTTCTTTTAAAAAAATGTTATTTTTTGAGGGAAGAAATTCTTATATAAATATCAAACAAAAACATGTTGTATTATGATAATGGAGTGACGTGTGATGATGATGAAAAAATTTTATAACACATTTTAGAAAATTTGGGTGAAGAATAGAAATAGGTAGGGCATGGGGTTCATTTAATTTTTTTCTGGCCCACCCTTCCACACAATTGTAGTCAATGTGATTGTACAAATTTTACAATTGATGTGACCTGTATGTGCGTGTGTGCTATTTTTAACTAGCAATTGGTGAATCTAATTGGTCAATGATTTTTTGAATGTCTATTTACATTTTAAATGGATTTAGAAAATTGTGTTCATTAATTGAATTGAGTTGGGATTACTTGTATGTAGTAAGAAATGATTAACTACTGAGGCTGAGGCTAGACTATAAATGTAATTATAAATGGCGTTCAAATTGTGTTTATTCATGTATTTTTTCACACGCACTCACTCACAAGAAGAAGAGTTCCTGCTGTGGCTGTCATTCCTTCTGCTGTTTCTGTTTCTGCACAATCTGTGCTGTGAGAAAGTATTTAAGATGAAAATAAAGTTTTTTCATTGGAGAAGTTGTGAGTGGAAGCGGCTGAGAAACAGTTAAAATTTTCAGAGAGAAAATAGTTAACACAATTTGAAGGAAAATGACCATTTACTTAGTACATGTATACGTACTTATTATAGTAGCTGGGGAATGGGCTATGACTTCTTCTTTTGTGGTGTATGACTCGTTTTCAGAAAAAATAATTAATTGTGTAATATGTAGGATAGGATGGATGTTGGTCGTGTATAGTTTAAATTTATTGGCAGTTGACAAATGAGACAAGAGGATAATCTAAAGAATGTATCTCACTCATGCACTCCTATATGTACTTGTGTACAAATTACAGTGTCCACGACGAGGACAGTGCGTAAAAAATTAACTAGCTCCTATTCTAAATTCTGATACTTGGCACAAATCTAAATTACTCGTCTTTTCTTTTTATATGGTCTCCTCCTCCCCTCTTTTCTCCTCTTTACTTGTCGTCTAATAATAATATTAATGGTCTGCTCCACATTCCTCCTCAAAACAAAACGGTCTCAAAGTGGTCTAACTAAACCCACAAAGCTCTCTTTCTCTCGGATTGAAATTGTAAGGACGGTCGTTGTAATTGTAATTATAAAAAATAAGTTAAATAGCCAAGTTGTGATTAATATTATTCGGGAGGAAAAGAATGTTCCTCCCTCTTCATGTCTTGTCCTTAATAAGGTAAATTGTATGCCTCCGTGATTTATTATCATTTATTCAAAACCTACTTTGACGTTTTTAGCTGAATATTTGCTAAAGAAGTAAACCATTTGTTAGTTCTTTATAATGACAGTTGAATGAGAAATTTAATTTCACCAAATATTGTGAACGACCTTGTTCATGGTCAATTTCATTCCCAATTGAAACTTACTTGAGCCCTCATTCACAAAATCTGGACTATCTAAATTGGATCACACAAGAAGAGTGAATCCTACATTCAATCTGTTAATGGAATTTTTGACTCATTTTAATTAAAAACTTATCAATTTTGAAAATCTTTGTGTGACTCCTGTGAATGTGAAATTATATGCAAAATACAGATTGTGAATATAATTCAAATTTTGTATCTTCAATTCGAGTAAAACTAATTTTTCTTGTGTACAAATTATCAGGATGTCCAAATTCAGATGATGAGAACATATTCAAAATTAACAAGTGTTCTAATTTTTTGACAACCTCATTCCTTCTCCTTAATATGGAGTATTATGGAGTGAAAATTTAATTCTCTTGGGATGATGCCAAGAATTCAATTTTCACTCCTCGGATCAAAATTGGAAAAAGGAAGGAGAGCTCACATGAGATGAAGGTATACACTCTCATATACACAACCTAGTTGAGTCCCTTTTACTTCCAGCCATCAAATCTAAACAATAGAATTGAATGATTAATGAATGTAGGAATGGTGATGGTTGTGTGTGTGTGCCGTACAGACACAGGAATCCAAGAGACATCCCATTCAAATGGGAATAAACAACTTCATTGCCAGAATAATAATGGGAAAAAAATTCAGTTTGTAATGAATTCAAAAGTAACGGTAATACTCGCCAATGCGATGAGGATAGGGAGGGGGAATGCAATTGAGATTATTATATATATTTATTTTTAGCGAAATGTATAGTCTCACACACACTCTCTCTTAATGTGTGTGTGACTGTGTCATGTGTATACTTATGTATGGGGAATCAAGTTCGAGTGTGACCTACAGAAGATTAATGTGTTATGTATTCAGTGCACGGAAGGGAGAGAGACAGAATCCTCTGATTGTAAATCTAGTCAAATTAATCACGACTTAAAAGTTTAATGACCATTTTCTGACGGAGATGGAATTTCTATCTCTCTCCTTCTCTCATTAACCTTCAATTTTCTGGGCTGGTGATATTATGAAGTCAAGTTGACAAACCAATTTACAAACAGTTGACAGGTCCAACTTGGAATTTCTCAACTCAATAATAATTGTATTACAATGTACATGTTACACTCGGATAGTTTGTAATGACAAGTCATTGAGGAAGAAATGCACTTTCAAACAATTGCATTATGGTTGCATTTTCACCGTTTATAAGTTTTACCACACAACAGCAACAACAACTACAATGACTATCCAAGCTCAACATTTTTATCAAAAACATTGTTGAGCTTCTACAATATCAGCTTAGTAGTATAGAAAAAAGAGAGCAATGCACCCCTCCACAAATTTTACCTCATAATTTTCTCCCCTCTCCCCCATTAGTATGACTTGTAATGGAAAATAAATTATGTTTGATATATGACTGCATGGAAAATGCGTGCAATACAATACAATACACTGCACTGCCTCAACTCTCTTGAAGTTGATACGGATATCGACGTGTTGTTAAAACTACAGCATTTCCTTTTTCTTCTTTCCCCTCTAAATCATTCACGCTTTACTTCATCAAGGAAAAGTGAGCACAGACGCATGTATGTACTCATGGGGTGTTGCTGACATGTGCTCTCCACATTTAATTTTATAATTTTGATGTGTGTGTGCGTTGTGAACAACAGTTTCAACAGAAGGGAGTAACAGTAAAACGTTAACAGCATTAAACACCATGTAAATTGTTTACACTTTTGTAAACCGCACCAGAGCAGAGCAGAGTAACAAACAAGTAGTAGCAACAGTAGTGCAATTTTATTTTAAAATCATTTTCCTCAATTTTTAAAACAATACCACTAACACTGCTGATTTCTCTGTGTGTGTCTGTGGATTCCCATTTTCTTTTCATTGACTCACACAATTACAATTTGGAAGAGAGCGATGTAGGAAATTTTCCAAATAATGTTAACAGATGTCTGTGAACTATTATAAATTGTAATTTTGGTTGTAGTCATAGTGGATTCACAATAATTATTTTTACACACATAATTTCTGAAGAGTCAGAAACACAAAAATGTCTACAAGGTGTATATATACCTACCGGTTCAGTGCTCTCCTACTAATTTAAAAGAGACAAAGAGGAAGGCGTCCCACGTTTGAACAATCACAAAATCAATTCAAATTGTTGAGTAAATTCAATAAGTTTTATATATAAGAAAAAAAGTAACAGACAAACACAGACACACATGAATTTATTATCTTGTCTCCAAGACACTGTACATCCCTTCAATTCGAAAGTGTGTGTCTGGTTTTCATAATGAGAAATTCTCATTGAGAATATACAGTTTGTCATAAAAATCACACGGATGAGGATTCTTTAATCAAAAGTTCAATATCCATTTCAATTTACTAAAAAAATAGAATTAGCTCAAGAGCATTACATTGCATTAGATGAGGGTAAAAAACTTGAATGTGTGCAGTCCAAATCACAGTAACAAGAAAGGGAGAAGGAGAGAGAGAGGAAATCCATAGAATTAACTTTTAATTCACCCTCCCCATTTATTCGCCAACATGGTGATAGGCGAATTTCTCAAACTTGACCAAAGTATAAATCAGTCTTCATTTAATTAGAGTGTACACAAATTTGTGTACTCTACATATGTACATCAGGATGAAGAAGGAATGCTGTGGGGCAATAGAGTACAAACAGGAGGATAGATGTTTCACTTTTTTTTGTTGAAAAATATCTCTCTGGCTATTAATCAAAACTCGAGCCTCCTCTTCTCTACATATCTCTCGTCATTTAAGCCCAAACAAGTGTAAAAGCGATTTAGAAGGTGAGCTATATATTATCCTGCTTCCACTTTTCAATATCCATGTATCAAAGATGAAGCACATTCTAATTCTTGCTTCTGGCCACGACTCTCTCTATCTTTATCTCTGAAACAAATGGGACTAGAATGACCACCTTGTAGACAAAGTAGGATTCCAAGAGACAAGTTTGAATGTATAAAAAACAAATAAGAAAATAAATGTATTGAACAATACACAAACAAAACAATAATTATACATCCACTAGAAACATCATAAATTTCAACATGGGTCTGTACAAAAGTTTCTGTGTACACTTGTACAACACACCGACTCTTTTTTTCAATCCGTTTTTTTCCGTTGTAAATGAAATACAAAGACGTTTGTCTGCTCCAACGAACTCCCGAACACACAAATTTTGTTTTTTTCCCCCACTCAATTGTTGTTTTATCTCGGTTGCCGACAAACGAATTGATTATTCTCTCCATTCGAGTTCATCTCCTGTTCAACTTCAATCCAAGTGCGAAGAGCTGTAAATTTTGAATCAACGTTTTCTTCTAATTTTTTCCAGAAAAAAATGAGCCTCTGTCAATATCCCTTCATCTTATTTCCGGATCTCAATCAGAACAATGAGAGAGGAGGGAGGATTTGGGCGCCAGGTGTTTCATTACACACAAACAAGTTTGTGTATACAAATGTACATGATCTATACATTTTTTTGAGAAAAATTTCGTATGAAATATACTCTGTGCCAATCGCACCCCTTCATTCATTTCAATTTAGAGTGCCTTAATTCATACAAAATTTTGAAAGTGGAGGAGGACGGAGTGCAAAAAAAAACTTCACGATTTTTGTATTAATTTTTTAAAATATTAGTACAATACACACACACAGACTAAATTCTCTTTCGACATCACTCAAGGGTTATTGGACAGTATTTGAAATATCTTAATGCATTTTTAGGTGTGGCATTCTATTTACTCCCGTTTAACATTCACTACCACAATATTCGAGAGAGAGAGACTTTTTGTAATGACTGTTCGATGATTTGGTGGTTCGTGTTATTGTTGTTGTTCTATTTGATCCTAGAATTAAAGTTATCTTTTGTAATCACTTCTACTTTCCGCCACCACGCGCACACACACTTAATAATTAAACATAAAATATGACGTGGTGTCAGTGCCTACACACACACACAGTATTACAGGTAATACAGCAGTCACTGAATAAATTGCTCCATATTTTTGTTAGCAGGATAAAAGACAGACAGGGACACAGGTGGTACGTTCACTCACTCCTACTACAGTAGGTTATGACACACAGCCAAGCATAAGATGTTAACTACTCCCGTTCTTAATTTCAGTTTTAAATGATTGATTGGACGATTAATCAGGCTAACCACTTGACTTTGTTAATCTACGCCTCGCCTTCACAGTCTCCCTTCATCTTTCTGCCGAGAGGTCTAGTGAAATTGTTATTACACTCTTTTCGTCATCTCTCCCTCTCCCACTTTTATTTGCTTATATTATTATTATATACACGTGTATTTGCATGTCTTGGAAAATCTGGCACAGTGATTCTACTTCTTAATCAAAAAGCAAATAGAGAGAGAGAGAGAGAGATGAAATTTCCAAAAGATCACCGTGGTCAATAAAATGGCTGAAGGACGGATCTCCCTCCTCTCGTCTCATCAGACACGTCAGAATTTTATCCCATATTCATGGGTTATCGAAATTGGCTCGTTTAATAACCAGTTGTAAACACACACACACACACTCACGCATTGTGTTGAGTAAAAGTAAAGAAAAAGAGATCAAATTGAAAATCAAATAACGCAGCATGGCATGTGTAATAGTTTCATCCACAGCCCCGTGGATACTCCCGTCCCTTCAAAATGGTCAGAGGGAGATGACAAAGAGCTTTTTGTAAACTCTTCAAGACAAAGAGAGAAATATGTATAACGACAAGCAAATTTGATTGGACTTGACTCTCTCTCTCTCCTCAAATTTTGTAGGTGTGGAGATTTGTTCTTACAAAACGACAGATTAGGACTCTCTCTCTCTCTGTCCACAGACATTAAAAATCCATTTTATTTTACACTTGTAATATCTGAACAATTACATGCTTTAAGGGTTTTTAGGCTACCATACACAGAAACACAACACAACAGTTGACTGCTGAGTTAGTGTGTGTTGTAAGTTTATTATTTTGAATTTGAACTCATTTCCTCTCATAATCTCTTGACACCCGTCAACCTCATTGACATGTTCACCTTAAATTTGTACGAAGAGTGCCGACGTACATGGTTTTTTGAAAGGATGATTTTAATGCGAGTGCAGAAAGAGAGATGATTCAAATTTTTTTGAGTGCTTAATAATAACGTGCATCCTGTCAAAAAAACCACAAGATGATTTTTTTACATTTTATCCCGTTCACACTACTTGTGTATTTAATGTGATGTACAGCACACAGGTCTTTTGGTTAGGAAACCATTTTTTTGGAGTCGAAATGGGCAACACACACACATTGGCACAGTGTAAAGTTTCCATTAAAATCGCATGGTGGAAAGTGAGTCAGGGCTAATCAAATGAGCCGTGGTCACTCCACAATCTGAAGTAAATCTGCTCTACGATCTCAGCTGAGGAGAGAAACGAGTTGAGGAGGAGGAGGGCCAGTAGTTTGTGAATTAGTGAAATAAAATCATGAATTGCACCACTCTACCCTGCGTTTTATTGTTGAGAGAGAGACTGACAAATTGTGTGTGTGATGAACTTTGATGTCAAGTTCTTTGGGCTTCTTATAAACCTTATAACACACACAACAGAAGAGCAATGTGTGTGTAAAATTTCCTCTGAGCAATTGGCTTGTACAATTTGATTGCCATTACTCAAGTTTGTGGGTTTCTCCTCATCCTCTGCCTCAGTGGGTGAAATGGGTTTGCGGATGAGTTTTTTGACTTAAAAAATTAATATTATGGTTAAATTATTAGGTCAGTGTAAACCTGGATTGAAAATACATGTCAGATTTTTTTGCACAATTAAACTTGAATTCCACACACATCCACACAGAGAGAAAGAGGTGGAGATGAGAATTCCTCACCAAGATGCGTAATCCACCCAAGGAAGGCAATTGAGAATAATGCGTGTGTGTATGTGAGTGCGTAATGTAGACATTATAATTTATTTCCCCATGATTAAGATGACTGAACATGATGTTTGAGCTGGTTGATTGTTTGCCTAATGGAAATTAAATCTCTGTCAGTCTCACTCTTCCTCGTATGTAAGGAGTCGAGTCATTTTTGCGAAAGGCTGAGCCACCACATAAAGAGTGTGTGTGTTTCACACGGCATTTTTTCATTTTTTGTACAATTAATTTAGATAGTATGTGATGTAATACACGCACCCCTGTGTGTGTGTGTGGAGAAAATGAGATGAGATGACTATTAGCCCAACTCATCTTCATCTTGATTGTTGATGATTTTTTGAATAAATTTTAAATCTAGTTTTCTTTTTCTCTTTTCCCCGTGCAGACGTACAGCGACAAGGAGCAAGGTCGAGTTGTGGTCTACACAACAAGTATGGGAGTCGTCCGAGCCACATCGCATAGGTGTCAGAAGGTCAAACAAATCCTGAGGACTCTTCTTGTCAAGTTTGATGAGCGAGACTGCTACATGAACCGAGCTGTACAGGATGAAATTCGTCAGCGACTTCCGCCACGCGTCAACAACAACAATAATCCCAACAACAACAACCAATCTTCGTCTTTGACCAGCATCCACAATAATGATAATTGCAATCCGGATGGTCATTCTTCCATTGGCATCAAATTCCTGTCCAAGACTAATGACCACATTTCACTTCCCCAGGTCTTCTTGGAAGGTCAACATTTGGGGGTAAGGAAGACTAAAAACTAACTAGACACTATCCGACAAGATATTCAATACATTCAAATTATTTGACCTTATTCTCAATTAAAATCTTGTCCTTGTCAGATTCATCCTGACATTGTGACATGTTGATTTGATTTGAACTTCATTTTGACCCTTTTTTGAAGAAAAAAAATTGACATAAAAATCCCAATTTTCATATCAATTTCCAATTGATTTACATTTGAATATTTTATTTTCAATATTTTATTTCAAAGGAGTGGCCCCCCTTTTATCCCACTTTGGGACACAAAAGAATTTGATAAAAAAATTTTAAACAAATATGTATGCGTATCAGGATTTAATGTAGGTATGGTACAAGTTTTTTTTTATTAAAGATGTGGACAGTTGACAAAATCTGAGCGACTTTAGTAAATAGTCCATTTACACATCAGATTATTTATGATTCGAAAGTAAAAGTAAATTAAATGGGGAGAGTGAGATGCATTATCCATATCTATATTCGTATCTTTATACGTCAATTTATATCTTTAGGACATATTTATTCCCAATTTGAACTGTTTAAGAATTTTTTCAACACCTTATACACTTAATCCATCAAATTTGACAATTGTTTAATAACCTCAATACATTTTAACCCAATGTAATCCTAGTACAAAATGAATTGGGTAATTTGCACAGAGAGTTTCTTACTAAATAGAATTTTCCCTTTTAAGGGTTAAAAGTGAACTACAGTTTATTTTAACCTTCATTGTTCTTCACCCTTTTTTGTACTGTCAACAAATCAAAAATTTGTGTTAGGCAATTTTTAAAAGGATAAAAATTTTGTGCGTAATCCGTTGATTTATGAAAATTAAACTGATGACTGTGTGTGTGTTCGTTGTATTTGTGACAGGATGCAGAGACAATTGAAAAATTGAATGAGACAGGGGAGCTCCGGGATATGCTCAAACCATACAAGGTAACCTTTTACTACATACTACATACTACACAAAGGTTCTTTCCTCCTCCTCAAATTTATTGTGTACAACTCTTGTAGTACACAACATAATCTGGCTTAAATTGTATTACTTATTTATGAAGTAAAGTACAAGTTGACGGACAAGTCTTTTTTTTCTTCACAAAAGTATAATATCCAATGTGGAACACCGAAATCATTAAAGATAACTTTTTTTCTGACAATACTCATAAAATTTTGAAGGAAGGGAAAGGGGGTTAAAGACTTATTCAAAAACTTGAAATGCACGTGTTAGTCGGGGTTGTTTATGAATAATCAAAAATATCGATCATCTCTCTCTCTCTCTTTCTGTGTTGTGGGCACTTTTTTGGGTGAAAACTCAACACATTTCGTGAGATTGGAGGAAGAGAGAGAAAAAAGGAAGAGTCAAGTGGGAGTGAGAAAGAAAAGAGAAAAGATATTCAAGGCGAGAGAAATAAAGGTCATTCTCACAATGATTCATGAATGATTTGAAAAAAAATCAAAAGTTGTTCATATTTGTCATCCATATTTATTTAGTTCCTTTAACGAGGAAGTTTAGCGAGAAAACCAAATGAAAAAAAATTTCTTGAAAAGAGAGGATAGTCAAGATAGTTATGCAAAGGTTAACCAATAAATTTCACTGAAAAATCCAAACCCATTTCAGTTTCAACGATCATGAGCCTTCAAGACGAATCAGAGTGACACGCCACACAGTACAATATGCGTGTGTGTGATTGTGTCTTGCACATACAAGGAAGAAACAAATGAATAAAATTAAAGGGACCTGTCATTAAATCCCTGTCAATCTATTTAAAATCTTGTTTAATAATATCAAAGTTTGAGTGAACCAGGAATCTACTTCTACTGAGGAGTGAGTGGATTTGCAGATAAATTGATTGCGGAATCTCAAAGTGTGCAGGACAAGTAGGTACTACACTAGATGAGGTAAATACCTAGTATTTTGTACAGATCTCTGCACTCATGGTGCACATGTGTGCGTCTGTATGTAGTGTGTGTGTGTCTGTGATAAGAGTATCACAACTCAATTATTTGCAATTTACACATAATTATAACAATTTGGGGAAAATGATGGTTTCGTACAGTCCCTTTTTTCCTCTATCCCCTTTCAATCATCTACGATCAAAACGTGCGTGTGTCAGTAATATCGGCATTGTGTGTGTGTGTGCATAAATTTGACAAGGTCTGTTTAATTCAATTATAATTTTTTTCACAAAAAATTGTAGTGTGAATTCTCGTACAGAGCACTCGACTCTCTTCTCCGTGTGTGTTTGTGTGTTACAATTATTGCACGGACACTGTCTATACAACAAATAATAATGGACTGTCAGATCCAAGTCAGTCACACAAAAAAACCATTGTGTGTGTGTGAATACAAACTACTCAGTCTTAAATGGACAGAACTAGGATGATGAGAGAGACTTTAATAATAATAGAGTAGAAGATGCTGGCATCAGTCTCTCTCTTTTACTTTGACACAACCAAAGAGTGCCGACAGTGAAGTGTGTGTGTGCGTGTGTGGTTGTGAGGAGACAGAGTCTAGTTTTCTGAATACATATCATAAAATCAAAACTCAACCAAATGTAGTGTCACAATTATGTGGTAATCTCTTGTCTTTCAATTAAAAACATATTTAAAAAGAGGGAAAGAGAAGGAGGAGGAAAAAGATTGTCGTTTCGTACCACTTGTACTCTTAAATGTTCACATCTTTTGACAATCATTTCCCCCTTCTTTTTCCTCTTATCAGAATGAGAAGTCATCTCGTAAAATGGAGACAGGTTTTGACTCAACATGTTTCTCTTTCTTTTTCTGTCTCTGTCTCACTTATCCGAGGACATGATATGACGACCAGTAAGATACAAATTCAGTTCATTTAAATTTATCATGTATAGACTATGGACATTCCTCAATTTCTAATTTTTTTGTCATAATTGTGCATTATTGGCTAAAAAGTTGACACCGTTTTAAAATAGTTTTTTTTATAGCCAGTGTCTGATAGAGAAGAAAAGATTCACAGTCCAGAAGACTTAAGACTTATTTGACTAAATACGTCAGCACGCGCATAGTTGAAATATTAATATCGACATTTGTATTGAACACTCGAAATACATCGAACTAGACAAAGGCATAGAAAAAAAGTAACAATAAAATCAATTTTGAGAGAGTAATTCAGCTGGGATCCCATTCCAATAAATAAGTCAACAATTCCAATAACCTAAGCAGTACAAAGAGTGTGTGGGTGGAAATAGACATGCTAAATAGAAAGAGACCCATCCTTTGACTTTGCCATCACAGTCCCTGAGTACCCGTCTATGAAAAGTGAAGGCAATTTTCAACAATAATATCCCCACAGGTTGTTTGTACTGTACATAACATATAAAGCAGACAAAAGACAGTCAGCATGGTGCAGGGCCAATGAACCCCCTTCTCTCTCTCTTTCCGTCTATATATTATTAAATGTAGCATAAGGTGTACCTACCTGCACACACACATCTTTTGACGCTGAATCAGCGTCCTCCTTGAGATGCTGATGCTGGTTGATGATGTAGACAAGGACCGGGTGTATCGAAAAGTTTTTGAATGAGCATGACAATTAATGATACCAAATTACACACATTCCAAAATGTATGTTGCTACTTACTTACTACTACAACATTTTCTTTCACTTGATAAAAAAACACACACATGGGTACATGGTGATCATTCAGAAATGAAGAAGAGATTTAGAGAAGGGACCATCTACAAAAAATCCGAGTGTATGTGTTCAGCTGAGAGTCATGGAGCCGAATGATATGATGATGAGTCTTAAAGAGTGAACGTTCATACTGAGTCGTTCCACATTAATGCAAAGAGTAGGCCATTGAGTTCATAATTACTTGACCTAGAAAATAAAAAATTTCATGTCATATGTACACTCTCTCACTTTTATGACACTCTGTCCAACCAACTCTACTCCTGTGTTTGTTTGTACACACACACAATACTCCTGGTCTAACTCTGTGTGGGCCTGTGTGTGCAACAAAAGGAATGCAGGATAAAAAGTGTAGTGGATCTTTCGCTCAAAGAATCTTTTCATCTATACGGCACATCTCACTTTCAGTCATCTCTCTCTCTCCGCTTTGAATTAGGATAGGCAATGAAGCGCAAATTTGTGACGGCAAATGCATACTAAATGAATCACTCCTTTTTAGCAGTTAATTCCGTCTATACGTGTGATTATATATAGAAATTTATGTGGTCTATACATTACATGTGTGTGTGTCTAGCCATTTCCATGACTATTGTCTTTTTTCATTAACTCCCAACTTGGTCCCATTTAATTATTCTGACTGACACTCATTGAGATTCACTTTTCGTTCTTCTGTCAATTTCAAAATGAAAACAGGAAGAGGAATAGTAGCGGCAGGTGAGCATTCAGAAATCGTTTATAATCTACATAACAATTAAAATTTATTTCACTCCACTCTGACAGTCCTTATGCATACGCATATGCATATGCAGTGGGTGAGAGTGAGAAAGGTGTAATGTGTTCTTAGAGTGTGTGTGACATTTTTGTTTCTATTATTAGATCCGGGAAATTATTCCAATTTTTATTTTGGTTGCAGTTCTGCTATGCGTAGCATATAAAGTTGGGTTGGAAAAGAGACAGACTGACTTTTTTCGAGAGTGAGAATGGTCAAGAAATCCCCACTTGTAGGAGTATAAAATGTCACAACAGACAGTTACTCAGTTAATGATACACTACATACATTGAAGAGTCAATGTGTGATGTTTTTTTAGTGTGCAGGTGCATCGTAGTTAAAGATGACGACGAATTATGTGTGTGTGTGATTCAGATTTGAATGGATAAACCAAGAGAGAGAGAGAGAGAAAGAATTCGATCAGGTCTAATTAATTTCAGTTTATGTGAAGAAAGGGAGTGAAAGAGAAGAGAGGCTGCAGGCAGGGCATGCTTTAGTAGGTTTGGACAAAGTCAAGTGCCTTCGTTTAGAGTTTGTAATTGTAAGATTAAAAGTTTTCTGAGGATTCTTTTATGTACATCCCTGTCAAAGCATTTTTACTCCTCTTCTCTCTTTCTCTTCTGTATAAGGTACTGTGTGTGTGTGTTTTGAAACAACTTTGTTCTGACAATCACTGATTCACGAGGTGCAAATAAGAAAAACCTCATAGATCAAACCTCAGACTCATCTCTCCTGTCTGTCTCATCCGTCTTCTTTTCTGAGGAGGAATTTTTTTTCACTACATTCTACTTGCTCCAGTTACTCTCCTTTCGAAAGTGTTTCAGATTTTTGTGTAAACAATTCACCCCTCAACTCCGCGGTTTGGGTGCTCTCTGCTCTTTTTACTCTCCAAATTGTGGTCCACAATTACAATGGAAGGAGAGACCATGAAAATGTTTTTTTTTTAAAAAAGAACAATCTTTAGAGGTTACAGTCGTGAGTGCATCTGATTTTTTTTCAAAACAGGAATTAAATGCATAAGTAAAATGAAAATTGAGATGTTTAAAAGATTCGTACAGAATTTAAAAATTAAACTGACAATTAGGGGTCGACCTGCTTTATTTTTGGGGAAATGAAAATGCAACTCGGAACTGTACCATAATTTTCTTGTTACACATGAGAGGGAAAACAAATGAGAAAGGATTATACAGAAGAAATGAGAATAAATCACATTTTAAATACGTTGGACTGGTTATCCCCCTTTTTTACATGATGGCCAGGGAAGAGGACGTCATCATCGTCATCAAGATTTCATGTTGTTGTTGTGTTGACTGACTCGACTCTGTCATGAAAATTGTGTCAAATTTGTTGTTGTTGATATTCACAGGGGTTGAGCGTCAAAATAAATAAGGTTAGGATAATTACAGTGTTTAACAATTTTTTAAATGTTTGTTACATTTTACATCGGCTGTTAACTTACATGCACAAAAGGGAGTGTAGTTACAAGGTCGTGACTAAACGACACACACACAAACCGGAATTCATCTCCGGTGTGTGTGTGGAAGTAATCAATTCATTCTGTATTTTTCAAAAATTGAATATTTTGCTTGTCACATCAAAATTATTCAAAAAGTCAAAAAGCTGAGCAGTCCACACAAAATTGAATGAAATGAACGGCATAAGATGTGTTACGAAATGCGATACTCCGTTTGTTTAAGAAAATTTGAAATTCTTCACACAACAATTTGAGCATTTCATGTTATCCCATGTCTGAGGAAAACTATAGTTTCCTGCACAATATTGGACTACGTAGAGTCAACCATGATCAGGTTAACAGTAAAAAACATTATTTCACATTTTGCATGGATGCATGCAATGTACCTCCTTCTCATTTAAGGAATGTCGGCAGATTACCTTTGTGTAATTAAGTCAGCATGTCAAAAACCTTTATTGAAAGGGCAGGAGGAGGAACAAATAGAAGATGCAGAAAGAAATAACTCGTTCACTTTTTGTGTACTGTATATACTCTTCAAAAAACTCTCACTTGGCATACGAAATGAGAGAATGAATGGAAGAGTTGACCGAGGACGAGTTTCTTCCACACAACCAAACAAATGAACAGACACACACACGCTCACACGCATAAGATAATAGAGCACTCAGTTCATTCGTCATCGTTATAGCTCATACTTTTTTTCATATTTGTATGAACAGTTAATTTAGCATCCACAGTTTCGGACAAAGGAAAGAAGAGACTGACAAAAAACATGAATTGTGAGTTAAATATATGGACTAGCCCTGCATTATCCTACCCTATGTCCTCACATTCAGTTGTCGTCTCCGTGTGTGTGTGTGTGTGTACGGCGTGCCAATTTTTTTGAATGAAGCCAAGACAGCTGGGCAACATTGTTGAAGCATTGGCATAGGGACTATACGAGAAGGAGAGAAAGCCTTCACTCTGAGCTATTGTTAGTTAATAAGCCTGCACTTGTTCACTGACTCCATACTAATTACTTGACGAAAAAATGTGTAATTCAAACGATTCACTGTTTTTTTTATAAAAAATGACCAACACAGTAAACAGTAAGGCTATTCAAGGCACGGAAACAAATCCCATGCATTTCGTGCAAGACTAATTTTTTGTCTAGCTTAATTATCCCTGTAATGGACTAATTAAACAACGTCTCACCTTCTTTGCGTCTACTGTGTACTTATATATGGGGAGTCACAAACTTGAGTGAAATTGACCATGACATTGAGATATCAATTTGAGATATTCCTTGAAATAGATTTGGAGCCAATTTATCTCATTCCATTCTCAAAATAATGATTTTACAAGGAAAAAGATAGTCATCCAAGATGGTGGTCAATTTTCCAAATTTTCTTTGCCAAATTCTCACTCTTTGTATCCTCATGATAAACTTGGCTGGGATACACACGATACAAAATGAAATTACCGGATGTGAACAATTTCATAAAGAAAAAATTGGTGGGACAGGAAGGAAAAGTGAAATGCAAATTCTCTCTCTATCTCTCTCTCTACCTAATGTATTTGTGTGTGTGTGCTTCAAGAATCTGACCATAATGGACGAGAGAGAGAGACGTATGCATGATTCACGAACCGCTCTTTTTGGCACCATAGTGTACACGCTTTTTGTGGATTCTGTTTCTGTTTGAGATGAGGTTATGGAGAATGATGATAATGAACTATGAAATACGATATAAAAAACAGCTATTCTGAGCACGTGGAATTGGATCCCCACACAGATATTTAAACACACTCTGCTTCTGTCTCTGTGATGAAAACTTTCACTATAACCTTGTCGTCTCGTCTCGGCAGAGGAAGAGAGAGAGAGAGAAGTGGTCATTGTGTGTCTAACCGAAGATGAGCCATGAAACATGCTATGGGATTGTAAGAATTGTGTGTTGTGTTGCGCCGTGTTGGATGGGGAAAATCAAAATTTTTGATTGGCATGAACAGTCAAAACCACAATGGGATGGACAGCCAACAGCAATTTGATTTCACTCATCTCCGCAGAGAGAGAGAATAGAATTGTGAATTAGCCATGATTTGTCAAGTTTCTCCCCACAAAAATCTGTTTCAAAATTTGAAAGCTCCATTTATATTTTTGAATAATGTTCCTATGTACCTATACACTTTTGACTTCCTCCTCTTTACCGTATCTGTTCGGGTGTAACCCCGGATCATGTCATTCAATTAAGTTATAGCTATTGCTGTTAAAGTTGTGTAATCATGTTTCTTTTGAAAGTGTATTTTATGAAAGGAGTTTTTTAATGATAATTTTCTTTTAATAAATTTCAGAGTTTATCCGTCCTGTCAACGTGTGACCGATGTGGAGGGTACAGAATGCTCCCATGCCCTGTTTGTAACGGCTCCAAGAAATCTGTCCATCGAAATGATTTCACTACGGAATTCGTCGCTCTCAAATGTATGCACTGTGACCCCTCCGGTTTGGTCAACTGTGACGTCTGCAATAACAATGATTGTTAACAAATGACAGTCGCCACTACTACATATCACATTACATCACATGAAGAGAAAGAATATTTCAATCTATTCTTTGTCAGAATAATGAAAAGTATTATTATTACTATTAAATTTAAATTTGTACTGTAATTGAATAATGTACCTAATTAGGTAATGATAGTTCAATCCTTGTACCTCCTCCTTCATCAATTTATGTAATAACGTTAACTTTATATATAAAACCACAGATTCACATCATCCTCATCTTCTCAAGAAGCTGATCTTCCTTATATTTATTTATTAAAACAATTTTGTAATTTTTTTTAGTTGCAACCCACATTAACTGTTGTGGTGTAAGACTTTTAGATTCCAAACACGTGTGTGTGTTGTGTGTGTGTGATACATTATGTATGAACAAATATGTACCATAATCGATAATTTATTTTTTTGAGCAAATGTCCGCATTGTAATATCATAATTAGGTATATACGTAAGCTTCAGAGACACTCTGAAGTCCAGAGTGTGTCTCTCAACTTTCCCTATTTTAATATTAAATTCAGAAGGACCACACAAACACGAATCCTAATTGAAAGTGTATTTAATCATGGACAGTTCCAGGAGTACATTTTTTGAAAAAATAAGTACGATAGTTAATTCTGTCCTTTACCCACCTGTAACCCGCCCTTCCCCCACACATAGACTTTTCTGCTTTTTTTAACTAAAAAAAGAGAGAAAAGCAAAAGTTTTACAAAATCCTGTTTAGCCCCCCTCCCCTCCATTACTTGTGTGTAATTTAACACTTTATTTAATTTTTGAGTGGTGAACATTATTGCTGACAATTATTGTGTTGTCTCAATTCCTGTTCCCCTTCTCCTCCTCCTCATGTACCTGTACATAATTATGAATTAGTTTATATTCACACAACGAGCACATTTAGATACTAAATAATGTATAGTCGAGTTGTCTCGTCCTCCTCTTAAGTTATTCTTGTTGAGTGAGTGTGTGTCTATTGTGTAGTAGAAGTTGACGTAAAATATGAGTATGTTGGTAAATGGAGAAGAGAAACAAGTCAGTTTTGATTTTTTTCTCAAAAAAAACAAATTGTAATTGTACATCTCTTATACTCCACTCCAACAATCAACAAACCAACTCTATTATCTTGACAGACTTGAAATCTCTTCAAAAATGGCTAGACATCCCAATCCAGCCACACAAGAAGGTTAAATTTGTGAAAGTTTTATCTTTTCGATGAACTTTTTATGAGGATGTGTTTTTTAAAAGATAACT
>WJFB01000072.1:0-113754 GCA_009870185.1 Pygmarrhopalites habei
GAGTAAACACACACAACTTGTGTGACATGAGTACACGTGTGTGTGTTAAATACTGGTAGTATAGGATCTCCAGACGACGAAGGTTACTTCAATTGAGTCTACCTTCATTTTAGATGAGTACACTTTGGTTTGAAGAAAGGGAGACTAATGAAAAAAATAATTATTATTGATTATCCTGGATAATTTATCCAGACTCTAATTTCCCTCCTAATTTATTTATGTAACTTGTTCGAACCAATTTTCTTTTGACTGGAGACAATTATAATTATCTTCATTTTCCCCTGCACAATTGTCCCACAGTCAGGAATTTCCCTCCAAATTCAGTCTACAAAGTGGGACAGCAGAGAGAACAACTTTCACCTCGAGAGTGATAAGGAAAATAAAGACGGGAGACTCTATCTATTGAGAGGGCAGAGCTCATATCAAGTAAATAAATACATTCATAAAAACGGGAGACTGTTTTTTGTCAGGTTTATTGACAGGTGTATTTGACAGGATCAGGGATTACATACAGTCCTCCGGTCTAATCTGTAATTACAGTAAAATGTGTATGTTTATCTTAAATGCGGAGACCCCTTTTCTTTCCCTTTGTCCAGGGTGTGCACAAGAGTGATGAGGGAATCATCATATCGTCGTAAGAAGCTTTCACCGGATTATAAATGTATTTTTGCTTTGGGGCAAAAACGGTCACGGCCAGGGCCACGGTGGATAAATTTTCTTTTCCTGGACAGTTCATTCCTATCGGCGGCCTTTTATTTTTTTTCGTATTTTCTCCATGTTCTGAGTTTAGGAACGCTCAAATTTTAATTCGATCACCAGGGCGAATTCATTGATGTAGAATGAGCGCATATGATCCACATTTGCTTTAATATTTTCCCCGGAGAATTGGTCGCGTGGAGAAATACCGCTTTGGAGAATTATCGTGGGCGTGCATGGACGGAACTATGATCATAATGAGCTTTCACCAGATTAACTATAAATATATGTAGAGGAGTTTTTGCCTTGAGGAAAAACGGGCACGACGGATTCCAAGATAAACTTTCCCTCAATGATTCTCTCCCATTAAGGACTATTAGTACAATGAGATATGTTAATGTTCCCATGGTGACTTCTGCTTTCTCCCCATTAGATCTGTACGTCTGTCACCCACTGTTTATGTGTGGACTACTTGTGTATGAATACATCATATGATGTGTATTTCTTCTTACTCTTCCGAAGACTGGCGTCAGACTAGACTAAGATGAAAACAAATAAAAAAATTTTCTACTCCTGGAGATTCGGATCTAAGTTGCTCTTTGCTATCTTTCCCATGCTCGGTCAGACAATTTTGATAAAGAGTGCCTAAAAAAGTTTTCACTGTCGCTGTAGACTCTCTCTCGCCACACAAATAAGTACATAGTTCACCTTGTGTTTGCTAGTGGAGGAAATTGCAAAGAATTCCGTCCTCCTAAGGGATCACAACAAACTCTGCTCTGCGGAACACAAGTGGCAAAAAGAAAAGAATCTTTGGGGGATGGGTGAGTCGTGTACACGAAGTTGACCTGGAGGTTTCATTCATGTTTTAGTATTTCAAAATCACCATTTCGAATTGAATCGAAACGTGACTATGTTTATAATGTGTTTGTGTGTGTAGATTGTACAGGGTTTTCAAAAGTCTCAAAAACCAAATCTATGACATTTTAAGTCTCATGCAAAAGTAGGGGCGAGAAAGCGTAAGAAAACCATAGAATGGAAAAATCCTGTACCCTGTACACAACTTTCACTTGCGAAGAAAGCAAGTGAAAGAGATTTTTTTGTTTTGAGTGGGACCACCAGGGAAGTGGCTGTTTATGCAGCAAAGAACACACGTGACAAATCAAAAATGTATGAGATCACGACACCGTAGATGTACTTGCTTCAATGAGACTTCAGTCGCACTATTTATTCACTTTTTTATTATTCCGAAGAATCACTGCTCTTGGTTTCAAGTGCGTTGAAAGATTTCACCAAATGTATGAATTTTGGATAAGAAATCCAATGAGACTTGACATGTACAGCCCAGGCTAGTACAAAAATCTTTACGGTAGCCTGACACAGTGTCCATAATATTTAGATATTCTGGACAGAGGACGGAGGTTAGTGCCTTGGGTCGTTTATTTACATATAATTTACGAACAAACTTTCCCCCTTTTACCCATTTTCTTTTCTTTACTTTCATTCATTATTTTCACTCAAATCTTTCTGTCCTCTGGAAACTTTCTTCTTTCATCCTCACACCTCACACGTATTGCACACTGGACCAAATCCACAAACATGATGAATGGGTCGTAATTGTGGACGTTAGAATACCGACACAGGAATCCAAAGGAATTTTTCACCGAGAGAAAGAAAGAAAGGAGATTGCCGGACTTCATTTCTCTCCATAGTATAAGAGAGAGAGAGGGATGAACATTAAAATGGAACTCCCTCCCAAAACAGTTGATTTTCAGACTGCACATTCTGAACATAAATCTTTCTTTTATTTCCTGAAAACAATTTACCCAGAATGAGAGTCGTGTTCTTCTTTTTCTCCTGTCCACCGTCTACGCAGAGCAGAGCGCCAAGAAATGTCAAACTGTCAACGGAAGAAGGGAAAAAGAGATGACTTGCAAAGTGACAAATTCTTTTTATTTCCTTCTTCATTACACACAGTCAAACACATGGAACCGAATTTTGACACTACAATTCTTTGCTGTGTGTTTCTCTGGAACATGGATTAAATATTTTATTCCTCATGACCTTCTTAAAAATAACACAAGGACACTCTTACTGAATTTTATGCGGTTTCCTTGCAAAATGCTTACATTTTTAGCATGCCGTTATTTCGTAAGTCACACGCAGAAACAGATTCTAGACGGATTATGTAAATACATGTTCTTTGAGAGTGCTAAAATAATCCTAGTCTAACTAAAACCTACGGACACTGACATATCTCTCGTGTCTCAACTTGAGACCCGCAAGGAAAACAAAGAATACAGAATAAATTTGTTAATCATTTCTTAAATTGAAGAATGGAAGAGCTTGACGGATAACCATGTTTATTTATATATGCGTGAGATCCGGAGATTTCAATTGATAAACACACATTGCCCTTATCTTCATGCAATGAACTTCATTCATAAACTGAAATTTTATTCAATGATGGCAGGATTAATTAATTTATTCAAAAACTTAGTAAAACTATTTTAAGAAAATTGAGCAGGATTAACCGGAGATTAAATATTAATCGGATCACCATTCCCACTTTCAAGACTACATAAGATGTCTAAGTTTTACTTCCTTCTTTATTTTGCCTTGATAAATCGGTCTAATGAGAGAACTAATGGAAAGAACTAATTAATAAAATTTTTAAAAATTTATACTTGTAATATTCCACAAAAAAATTGTACGAGTCTCCTGATTCCTGACACCTATTTTAGTTAACACAGTATGACCATTAATTTTCATGTGTGGTGGAGAAATCGTACATATTCCAAACTACATGACAACAATTTAAGGAATACTCAGTGAGCAGAAAACAGGACTCAATGAAGCCTTGACACTTTGTTTTCCATAAAACCCCGTTTGTAGTGTGTAGTTTTGTTGCTACAGAATGTAGTGTACTAGAAAGGGGTTGGATGTAATAGTAGCAATTAAATAGGAAGGAAGGATGGTTAAAACAAAATTTGGATGCACATCAAACCTCCAAATGACATACTAAAAAGGGACTAGCCTTAAACAAAATTACTCTTCTCAAATATTGTCCCTCATCAAATATTTACTCTCCCCGCACTCAATCCAAGTTGGCTTGCTAATGAGCAAGCAGGATTGATGAGACAGTGTACGGGAAAAGGTAATTTTTTCATTTCACGGTGAAATTTTCACCCTCTCTCTGTCTCATGGTTCGTTTCACTCCATCACATTTTTCCAAAAACAAAATAAAGATGAATGGAGAAAATCACTTCTCAGAAAATTCATTCAACGATTCAAAAGTTGTGAATTTTTCAAACGTTTATTCTCGTCCAAGATTGTACAGTCATATTTTGTTAAAGTAACGAGCCGAGACTGTCAGTTCTAAACGGTCCATAAAAATGATAAAGATGTCTTCAGGACAGGACAATGTCTTCTGTAATTTTTGATGAAATTTTATATTCAGTCTTTCTCCGAATCCGCATTTAAATGCATAATGTACAGATGATATATGTTGCAAATCTTGTATTTAAATTTTGCATCTGATTTAGCTTCTGTCGTTTTAATGCCAGCTTACGATTCTGAATCAACTTTCTTTGCGCCTTCTTCACCTCCCGACAAATGTACGCACCACTCTTTCCCAACCCATTTTCACTGGAGAAAGTGAAGATGGAGTGGAAAGTCCTTCTGCTTTCCCTCCTCAACTTTCTTTTCCCTCAAATTTCCCTTGGGTATTCTCACACACACACCCACTGACAATTTTTCTGTCGACCTACTCTGGTCGCGTTGAACTGTGAGTGTGTGTGCCCAACTTGAATATTTGATGCATTTCAAGCACAATAACCAAAACTGTAATGAATTAAGTGTATACAGGCACATTGTTTGTGTCATTCCATTAGGGACTTTCCAAATTCCTTCTCTCTCCCCTTCACTACATTTCTTCTGTTGTGTCAACTGGTGTTCGCACTCAAATTACGATTCCTTACCGTGCAACTTTTAATGATAGTCCACGTCGACACACAAACACAAATACAAGCTCGCCATTTGTTTTTAGCAAAAAAAATCGGAAGGTCCACAGGAGCCCCGTTAAATTTAATTGACTTTCACGAACACAGAACTGGTACACAGAAAAAGATGTAGGATTGTCTCAGACACACACACACACATCCAACATTCCCCACCCAACACCTTTCCTATTAAGACAGAGACAGAAGGAAACTGAATTTTCAACTGTCGACACACATTCCCCAACCAAGAAAGAGATAGAGAAAGAACAGTCAACAGGAAAGTGGGTTAAAATGGGAAATTGTCGTGCATAAAATATGGCGAATCAATAATCTTTATTTATATTTCGCACCTCTATATTTTCCCCCTGTGTGCCCAACAGCAACAAAAATAAGAAGAGAAAGCCAAAGAAACTACATTCTTTGAATTTCTATTCACACAATCTTTGGAATGACGTCTTTGAACTATTTCCACTTCCGCAGACAAAATTCTAAAATCAAAAGTTCAATGACAACCAATCAGAAAATGAGAAGACATTATTTTCCATATATAGAACAATTTGTCTTTTATTTCCCTATCAAATCCTCACGCGAATCGCTATTGAAATTGATGCGACATCCACACGACACGAAAGAGAAATCCGAAACCAAACAATTAAATGCCAATTATGTACCATCAAAAATTGTGAGTAATTATTTCATCATCCCGTGCAATGCTTTGGTAAAATCAAATTTAATTGTTGATTGCTCTAATGTAATTTCGGCTATTAAAAAAGTAATTACGGTAGGTATCCATATTACATGTTCTCCTCCCATGTTCTCCAGTAGAAACATAATCAATTGGATTTTCTACGGACTCTTGTTTCTGCCTGGCTTCTTCTCTGTGTAAATGGAGGAGAGTGGAAGGGGGAGGAGGTGAAAGAGAGGGAGGCGGTGATGCGTTGAAAGGACTGAAAGGAGTAGAAAATTTTCACATAAATCAATGAACGTTCTCTAATACCCAGCACAAGCCAATAATTTCTCTCCCTCTCTTCTCTTCTCTCTTCCCTGGTTTCATACAAACCAGGCAACAAGCTTCAAGACACACGCACACACACATTGAATTACACACATCTTACACAGGGAAAAAAACATGTGCGCATATGCAATGTCTTACAAGGAACAAGTGGACTACATTCTTCACACATACATAATGCAAAGCCCGGGTGTCAGCTTCTACCCCATGTTGAAGAAAAGAGAGAAAGAAATTCAGAGAACGTTTAGCCTGTAGCTGATGAAACAAGTGGCTTCTTCTTTTCCTTTTCCCTCCTTCTCTTTCTCTTCCTTTCTTTGTGGAAGGATCAAGCGAAAGAAAAGAGGGAGAAATTGTTCAGCTGAGGAAAGTTGTAAATATTTAGTAGGCTCTGCCTTTCTCTTTACTTTCCCCCTCTTTCTCTCTCAGTCTGTGCTATGGATGTGTGTCTGTTTTTGTGGCGGCTCAAGTTTAGTCAACAGGCGAGTGTGTGTGTGCCATGTAACTAAACATCAGCCAGACCACCAGTTGCTAACCCCCTGCTGACGCTCTTTTCATTCCCCGCTATCGGACACACACACATAGACACACAGCCGTATGTACAACATAAACACACCCACAGACGGGGGAGTGTAGACGAGGTAGGAAGTGGGGGCTTTATCATGTAATGATCGGGGTCATGGTGCCAATGGCACGAATTTCATTTCCCTCTTCTCCTTTTCTCCATTTTGGAAAGGGGGAAGGAAGCAGGTGTGTATGTGTGTGTGTGCCATTCTACACGATTACATGAATTATCAAGGGAAATATTCACTGACGGCTTGACATGAAGGATGAGACCACGTCTTCTTCGTGTGAGTGGGTGGACTCGAGACAATATTTGAATACCCGGCCCTCATATTTTTAGTGTGTGTGGTCGGCTTAATTCCACATTTCTCTGCGCTTTCTCCATCCATTTCCCCCGTCATTTCTATTTTGGTGAAAGGTGACAGTTTTCTTATTTACAAAATGTGAAGGCATGGCTTGAAATTGAATTTCCAATAAAATATGAATTATTCTGTACAGGAGAAACCCTTTCGAAAAAACCAATTTCAGAAAAAGATGATGACATTTTATGAAAATGAAAATATAACATCCATTTTTTGCCAGAGTATTTTAATTTAATCAGAAAAATTCTCGTTGAAGTATTGCGAATTTGAACAATGGCGCGTTACACAGATATTTTACTCCGTCTCTGGGATCCTCCGTCTCTGGGATCCTCCAGCTGAAAATTGACGTCAGTTTGTGTAAAAATACTTGTAATATTAAAAATATTAATCCGAATTAGTTTGACTCACCTCGGACAGGTTTGACGGTGAGTTGATGACCCTCCAACAAACGTCTCCGACTGACCCCGTAGGCATGAGCCGCTTGCTCCGGGGAGTCAAACTCGACTTGAGCCACTGGCCCTCGACCAGCCATTTCCTCAATCTCAATTTTCTTGGCATTTGGAAAGTGTTTGCGGAGAGTGAGGCGGGTAATGGAAGATGGGAACCCGGAAATGATTATTGCTGGGGTGAAAAGATTAGAAATATTTGAGTAACCAATTTCCGGGAGTTCCCAAACTTTCTTCACCTCCGACAGTTCAGCTTCTGTCAAACTCGTGTCTGAACTTGTACCCCTCAGTGTGATCTGTGTCAGAGTTCACATCAAAGTCTTTGGTAGTATCAACCATTTAAATTGGATTTTAGTTGAGATAAGAAAGTCAACTTACATTCCCTCCGTCTAAGCAGTCAGTGAATGAGACATGCACGCAAACACAAATTTCCCATTAATTTCAATTCACATTTTAATGAGAATTTACTTCTTGAAATTTTGAATTGATGAACAACTCACCAAAACTTAAAATTTGTCGACTAACTTTTTGAAAATTTGAACCGTTGTAAGCTTTCTTCTGGACATTTTCGTTCACAAACTCAACTGTTGCAATTCTTTTTCCACTGAAAATTAAATATTGATTGAACGCCACGTTCTGTCATAATTCTAATTAAATCGTCGCACGTGATTTCAACTGACCTTTTCTCAACTTGTTGTTGCCACGTAATGTTTTTTGTGGTTGGAAAATATTTCCGAAGATCCCCGTCCTTCACATTTCTCGGAATGTCTTGAATGTACAGTTCGTAAGGGAGTAACCAGCCAAGAGTTTTATTCCCGAGTTTTAGGAGGTCCGAATTTTCGTATGCGGTCTCTGCTTCCTCTCGAGTTTTGTAATGAATAATAGCTCTAGAAAATTTATTAATAAAACAGTTAATTAAAATGCTCGAATTGTTCTAAATTAGAACTTCTAATCAATAAAAAATCATGCTACGAGCAATTTACCCTGACACTCCTTCGACTTTGATTTGAAAAGCATCCGGGAATCTTTCTTTGATTTCTTCCTTGGTCAGGCCAAGTCCGAGATTTGTGACTCTCAATTGCTAAAGTCATTTATTCACAATCGTTTCAGTGAAAAATTCCGGAATTTAATTTAATTTAATTCTACAATTTTGAATAATGTCTATGAAGTGTCTCACCGCTCCTTTCCCACCTTCAATGAAAAACCAAAAAACTGTTAAAGCTTTAATTAAAATTATTTGCACTAGAGGTAAAATTATTTTTTATTTGACCTACCTCCCGTCTCCTTGACCCAGGAAAGTCTTTGAATGCCCAGTTGAACCATCTGAGAATTTTCGTAGGCCTTTTTCTGTTCCAATTGACTAGTGAACATGACACTGGCAATCCGCTTTCCACTGCTCAATCAAAAACATCTTCAAAATTAATACCACAATTTTTGTAAAAAATTGTTTTAATTAATTTGCACTGACCCTTCGCCATTTAAAAATTTGATTCTCTTCCCCCTCTCAAACTCTTTTCGGATTTCAGCTCCAGTCACGTTTTTCGGCACGTCTTCCACGAAAAGTTCCTTTTGACAATAGCGACAATTAGTTTAGAAACTAATGAGTGTACTAGAATCTAGTACACTTAATTATTATCAAAATTTTTAAATAAAACAAATGGCTCACTTCAGGTCGGATCCATCCCAATTTCATCTCACCCAGAACCAACATGTCGGACTTGGTGAAGGCTTTCAAAGCGTCCTCGTCCGTTTTAAAAAATATTTTGACAGTTCTGGATATTCACCCAATATTTTTCATTAAATAACAATTCATGATTGCAAATAATTAAAAATTCATTACCCATTAGACTTGATCACTTCGATGGCATGGACCGAATCAAATTTCTGTCGAATGTCAAAGTGATTGACAGTGTCCAGAGGGACGTTTAGAATTGTGAGGGCACAATTCTTCTGCTTGTGCATTTCCTCTTCCTCCCTCTTTTCAACTTGGAAAACATGACCTGAATTTTGGATGGCCATTGGACTCCTGGGTGGAACTGGAGTCCTATTTGGAACGAATCGTACATTTGCCGGGGTTTTAGGCCGTTCATCCAGAAATTCGAATACTCTTCCTATAAACTCATCCAAAATTTTATTGTAAACATTTCAAATAAATCCAGTTCAAAATATAATTGATATACGAGAAACTCACTCGGAATGTAACTTTTTATTGTAGAAAAAGATGAGAATAAACTGGACGGGCGGGACTGGGCAGGTCGGCTGTACTGTTTAGAATCTTGTCCTGCTCAAAATATTAAATATATTTTGGATTAAAATTATATGTGAATTTCTGATCCGAATTTTGGATTCAATCAGTTCTGACCTGATGGAGATCTCGGTGACATTTGCATCGCTCTCTGCGCTTCTCTATTTTTCTCTGTTTTCCCTGTTTAAACTCATCAAATTTACACTCAAAAACCAAAAACTCTGAATAAAATTGACCATAATTTGATTAATTGTAATCACATGCAAGTCTGTCCATCGATTCCTGGTAGAATGTTTGGAATCTAGTGCTATTATTATTGGGCCCTGGAAAAAGTCCAAAATTTTTTCTTTTTTTTGAAAAGAAATTATTATAAAAAATTCTTTGACAACTTACCCAAAATTTGAATTGCGGTAGAATGCCCGTCCAGGTCAAAGAGAGCCCAGAGTGGACCATTAATGTCCATGGTGAATAAGAGACCTTTCGGTTCCCCACTAATTTCCAGGGTGACTTCGCCGAGTTCATTGACCGAGTAGGCTAAGAGGGAATTCTCCCTAAATTCCATATGAGCATATTTCTGGATCCAATATCCCGACACCATTGTCAACTCTAATTTAAAAAAATTTTTAATTGGTCATTAATTCTCTAACAATTTATGTTTTTCAAAAATTGTTTGTCCACTGACCATCACTGGCTTGCTTGAAAAACGTTTTGGACAAAGACTTGGGGTCTCTCTCCGCAAATCCTAATTTCACATTAGCATAAAAATGGGATGTCAAAATTTTGATGTAAACCTACAAAATTCATTTTGCGTTCAATAAAAATTCGCCTCCAAAAATTTAGTAGAAAAATATGAAAAAGACTTGAAATTTTTTATCAGAATATTTATAACCTTTTCATTGATTTGAATGGGTCGATCAGAAAACACGATCCCATTTTCCCCGTCCACAGTAGAGACATTCAACTTCTGAGCCACAGTCTTATTATTAGTCAGAGTGACCCCTGACCCATGCACTGTGTGAAATTTTGGTAGACCCATGAATTCTTGATTTTTCATTTAATTTTTTCTCAAAAATTAATTCACTTTACTTTTTTATAGAAAAGCTTGTCAATGATTTATAATTTCAAGTGAACACAATGTTGCTAATTTTTTACTCGTGTTAAATATTCACGGATTTTTTCTCGATTGAGTCCCTTCTAAATATTTTCCCCCTACACAATGTCATTTTGATGGAATTGGGAGAGATAAGATATATACCATACGTTAACATTAATGTCAATGTTGACTTCGCAGTTTATTTACGCATAATAATAAAGCCATCATTTATCCCACACAGACTTAGCTTAACATGGTTCATAGCAACTACAGTTAATGTCCCCGTTAAAGCTCACACAAATCAAAGCTCTCCCTTTGATTTGCAGATAAAAAAAAGGAATTGTTTAGCCAATAGTAATCACATTCAATATAAACCTTGAAAATAGTGAACCCTCTTCAAACTATTGAATCACTGCACAAGCTCACTCGACAATCAAAGCCAGTAAGATAAAAACTAGGTACAAGTGAATCATTCAACTTAATCACTCTATTAGCTAACAACTACAACTTGTCTGGCAAAATTATTGGCACGTTTTTACAACTTATGTAAGTCCCTCCTTGTCTGTATGATCACAACACAAATTAAATAAAATTTATGTTCCCAAGTTTTTAATTCTACACACAAACGAGAGTTGACGGAGCATTCAAAATATTATACAAATGTCAGTAATGTTTCCACGAAAAAAATGAATCATCAAATTCCACATTTAATCGTCTTTTCGATTTCCAATGGAAAACTACGAACCAATCATTTGAATTTTGAACTCAGTACAAAGAATTCATTTACTCTTAATTAACATTGATTTTATCAACTTACACTCGTACCAAAAATCTTTCTCTTTATTTCAACCCAACATCCTCCCAGCCAATCAATCACGACCCATAACAACTCTCTAGACAACCCCATTAAAATATTCTCATAATCAAAATTCGTCTCTCTTCCCCCGTGCCCAACAAACAAGGTATCATTAACCTTGCCCTTCTCAACTATCACAATTATCAAAATCCACATCTCCATCATCTCTACCTACTCTTCCTCTAATTAACTCCATACATCCCCTATATCCCTCTATATCTCTCCTCCTTTTACCCTGATCATAATTACCAACCCAAACATTTCGATTAGCTTCATCTCCTCCTCATAATTGGTCCTGACACATTCAATCACCCCTCCTCCCACCGCCCCCTCTTTCCTTTTGTCTCAAATCCACTTTCTCTCTCTCTTCCTCTTTCCTCCCAAAATCTGTAATGACGTTCAACTTTCCCCCGTGTCATTTCCTTTCTCCACTCTATTCTCTATTGACTTTGACATGGATTTCCCCAAATCACACCCGCATTCATGTCCCACAGTCTACATCCCGCACATCCTCATATCCTCATCTTCATCCTCTTTCTCTTTACCATCTTGGTCTTGGAATACACACACAACGTATAATGTGATAAAGGCTGACGGATACGGAAGCCATGCGCCGCTCAAGAAAAACCCTTGCTCCACATAATCTTTCCTCGTCCAGCCAAAAAATGTACAATACAAACACCCACTAAAAAACTTTCTCTCTCTCTCTCTCTTCCTCTTTTATTGTCCACAATATTTCCTCGCACAATCTCCAACAGAGAGCATCGAATATAGCACACACACACACACATTGTATAGGATCGCCATGGTTGTTGACTATGAGGATGAGTGCATAATGTATTTTTGCCGGGGGAAGAGGAAAGACGGCTGTGAACTCTGAATTTTCTCCCTCTCTCTTCACACTCTCTCCTTATTATACATACACACTCTCTCCTTCTCTCTCTTTTTACACATGCTGTGAACGGATGGTGGATCTACATCCTGGAGCACACACACACAACGCAGTGTGTGTGTGTGTGTGTGTGCTGGTTCTGACTCTGTGGAAGGAGGGAAGGGGCTGCGCTGTGAAGACTTTGTAAAACGAGGGAACTAGACCAACCAGCCCCATAGAGAAAGTATGGAGAAAAGAGTGGGATAGACAAGAGAGAAAGCCCATGGTTTCCTCCTAGGCATTTCATTTATGTGGCTTGTCTGGAACACACGCAACACATTTCCACACACACTCACTCCACTGCTTTCTCCATTTCTTCGTTTTTCCTTTTCTCACTGAGTGTTTCAACCGTCAAAAATCCTTCTCTTACATTTTTTACTTCCATCTCTTTCATATTTCTCTCTCCTTTTTGGACTTCACTCTCCAGGAAAAGTACAATAAATTTGGACTTCACCATACCCCCCTTTCCCCATATCATTGTTCAAAAAAAAGTATCCTGAGTATCCGGTGGAGAGAAAGAAAGAAAAACAAGTTTATTATCTTGTTCAGTGGTCCGAAGCAAAGGAAGAAGGATAAGTAAAAAGAGAAAAAAATCCTGTTGACGTCCACTCCGTTCAAACAAAAAGGGAGTGCATACTACATACTACACACACACACATAAACTGTAACTGGAGAAAGAGAGTGAAAGCGAGGAAAAAAACATCTTCAATTTGTCCGTCCATCCGTTTTTTCCCTCTCTTTACTCCAACTCTCCCTCTCACTTTCTCCTTCTCTTTTTTCATCGTCTGTTGCTCTGTTCTGACTTTGTGATTCTTTCCTCCTCCCCAAACTTTCCAGGCCAACGCTCTTTGTTGACCGACTTCTCTCTCTCTCTCTCTTCCCCCCCTCACACACACATACCCTCTCCTCTTTATTCTGACTCTTCATCCATGTGGTGCTTCATTGAGAAAGTCGGAGAGTGAAAGTGGGCCGTGGTTAATTTGAAGAAGGATAATACAAAAAAGGAGGAAGAAGGAAAATATTCGAAAGCTACAAGTGAAATTATACTTTCTCCCTGTGCATTCCATACTATCAGTACTTTCTCCGCCTTACCTCCATATTCTCAAAGGAAGGATACATCCTCACTCGGGACTTTCCAAATCGAGGCAACACAGCATGAGGCAATTGAAAATTGACCAGGATAGTGGACTGAGTGTGAAATAGACAGAATTTGACACCTAAAATCCGTATCCAAAAAGCTTTCTCTCTCTTTCTCTCTCGTCCCTTGAGGAGTCCAAACACGAGGAAGAGGAGACTGAAATACAGTACGGAGGAGAGGAGAACATAAGTTGGTAAGACACACACATTCTCCCTCGTCTATTTCTATTCTGTTAGGCTTTATCCGAGGGTAAATGGAAGTCCCCAAATAATTTTGACACTAAATTTCCGACATGTTTCTTCCTGTCCAGTACTTTCTCCTTTTTTCTCTCTCTTCCTCACGTACCGCCCATTATGAAAACATTCGGAGCCAGTTATTTTCACTCATAGATATCCCTTTATCCGGGTTCAAGAAAAAGGGTCTGAATAAAAAATGTATTTTCCAATAAATTTTCCGTGTCGCCCCCTCATTTTCCCCTCTGCTCTTTTGCAAAAAAAGCGGATGTTGCAGAGAACTGTGACGTCTTCCTTTATTGGGCAAAATAATAAATAAAATATTAAATGAGTGCACAACTGTGCATAGTATCTCTATCTCTTTATACTAGTGTATGTGTGTGTGTGTGTGTGTGTGTGTGTGTGAGGCAGGGAGGTTTGAATTGGTGGAAAAGGGGAGGAGGTTGTATTATTGTGGAATATTTTTACGATCTTTGTGTGTATAGTGATTTTTTGCACACGGATGTTTTAGCAGAGAGTGTACAATATGTGTGTGAAATATGTGGAAAGGATAGGATGGCTTTTTCATTGCTATTGCTACTTCTGCTGGTTGGTGTGGTGTGTGTGTGTGTCTGTATACGCATTGAGCAAATAGATATAAAAAAGCTTTTAAATTTATGGCTACATAATTGATGGAGCCATTTACTATTGTAAGGAAAGAACGATTTCATATTTTTTGCTTGTGTGTTTTTTTTCTGTTTCGTTGAGTCAAAGAGGAGTTTAGAAATTATGGTGGAGAAAAGTGCAGATGTTTCTATATTTTCGGGGAAATAATAAAAAAATGTTGTTCCCCAACAAAGAGAAAAAAGGAACTGGATTTGTAGGTTGGATTTGAGGGATAAAGAAAGGAAAAAGGGAGTAAACAGAGAAATGAAAACCCGGGTAGGATAGGGACTGGTGCAATGCTGTGCCTGTGCTTGTGCTGGAGGAGATTTACTGCCTTTTTTAGGGAGGATGACAACTCAATTCACTAATTGGTGTGTGTGTGTGTTCTTGAGAGAGAGAAAGAGAGAGGGAGTAATTGGGAGGATGATCAGATATGAAAATATACAAGACTCAAATAAAGTTAGGAGGAGAATCTCTCTCTCTCTCTTGTTTAATTCAGTACCCTTCATTCTTAATTTAATTTTCACATTTGTTTCGACTCAGCTCAGCGCGTGTCAAGGGTCTCTCGGTTTTCTAGGGAACAGGTGGGCGGGTTATTGTACCAATTCTCTCTCTCATTACTATTGTTGGAGCATATCAAATTTTAATTTAGCAGTGAGGCTTAACGAGGAATCGTAGGAGGAGAACGGATAGTCCCGTGCTTTTTAACAGTTGCGAAGTATTCTGAATAATTTAGAGTTTTCCAAGTCAGGACTAGAATCCACACTTATACACACGCCTACGCTCCGGGTTTTAGTTTTATTCAAAAATTTAAAATGTCAAATGTGAAATGTAGCAAATTTTTTAAACACCACAACTATTTTATGTAGAAGTTGGAAGTGGTCGTACTATTTTAAAACTGACACCTGATGGCCAAAACAATAATTCATTTGAATCACAATTTTCAAAGTCATGAATTATTTACAGTCAAAACATTGAACATGAACTTCACGTCAAGACACAATTAGAATTTGCATGCATTCCGTCATTTAAAAAATCCAGCGCAGTTCTGTTGACGAGGAAAACTCAAAAACATTTGATAATTAAATGATTGTTTTTATTTACATTCTGTCACTCTCCTCCCTTCCCCATCTAGCATAAAACAATTCTAATTAAACGTACACTTTCCCTGGACTACCTCTCTATTCGTATTATGTAAATCCTTTGCTTTCTTCAGATTTGTGCACTCTTCCTAGCCTTCTTTTTTCTCCTCCCTTTTCAAAAATGTAGAGCTCTGTACGCTTCCATTTAAAAATTCCAGGGCAAAGCTGCAAGTGTAAATTCTGATCCTTCATCATCCTGGGGCTCTATTACACACCTTCCATACAAAACCTTCTGTTTCATGTGTGTGGAATGCGTAGGAAAGGTTCCCATCAACGGCAACATAATCAAGAATATCCAATCCTCCCTGGCGGCTTCATTTATCCTTTTTGCACATTCATCTCTCCTCCTCCTCCTCTCTACTCTTTTCTAGTGTAGTTTTTCATGGCTTAAATATAAAAAGCGGAGCATCTACTGTTGTAACATTTTTTTTTTTGGAAATGTGATCCCCTCTTCCATTCTCCTCCCTCCTACTACTGTGTACACATTAAAGTCAAGTTAGCAAATAAAACCATCACACACACTCTCCTCTCACATATATTCACACAAATTTCAACTCTCACACTCCACAGAATACGCGTCTCCCATTTAACTGACACGCCAGCTCTCTCTCTCTCCCTTTCTCTTTCATGCTGGTGTTTGTGTGTGTGTGGTTGGGGACGATGATAAAGTGTACAGTGGAATTAGAGGATATTGACACACAAAGGAGTTCCTCTCCCTTTCTCTCTTTACCCTCTCCCTCCATGTTATAATCCTACATAATTTTTGAAATAATATAAATGATGGAATAATTCCTTTATTTACACTCCATACATACACACACGCAGAGCTGCTGAGCTCTTCTGTTTGTGTGTGTGCAAAATCAACAGAGTCGCAGGGAGAGATATTCTATGTTTGGCAAATTCTATATTTTCTATATCGATCCATTACAAAAACACACGTACAAGCACACCCCTCTCAATCCCTTCTACATAGAATCTCTCTCTCTATGTGTGTGTGTGTTCGCCCACACAAAATCTGCACAGAGAGAGAGAGAGAGATACATGACAAAGAGGAGAACATGAGCTTCAGCCTGTCAATTCCTTATTGTTATACCCTCTCAACCCACACACACACAAGTGCTAGTTGTCTCTAACCTCATCCACTTTAAATAAATTTAATTGCGCATTCGATGGTACAATGAAAATGATGTGATCCTCTCTCTCTGTCTCCTCCCTCTATTCAAGGTTACATGGGAAAAAAGAAGGAATCGTCCAAACAGCCGCAGAGCGTTCCCAAGCACAGTGTCAAAGTTCACGACAAACGGGCCCAAGGAGACGAGGAATCCAGTGGCGGGAAAAAAGACAAGGAAAAATCGTCGAGTTTGTCAACTCACGGGAAATCGGGTGGAGGAGGAGGAGGAAGTGGAGGACCCAAAGTTAAAACGATGAAGAAAGGTGGAGGAGGTGGGAAGGTCAGTTCAGTCACGATTCGACCTAAACTCGCATCCGTTCATGAAACATCAGCCGAAATTGATGATGGCAAACCTCGACCGGATGACGGTGGAAAGTGCCTGGATGAGTCGGAGAGGTGTCGGAGAGGGGAACATCATCATCCGGACTGTCAACACATGACAGCCACCGGTGGTCAAGAAGGAGTGGCTTTGGATGAGGCCAACAAGTCATGTCCAATTTATTTTGGGGTCAGGAGTTACCTTCATCATTTCTATGAGACCGTCAATCAACATCCGAATACTCCCGGAACTGTGAGTCACTTTCACTTTTTAATTTTAATTACATTTTCCAAAAATCTCTACCCTCTCGCCCCCGCTAAACTTTCTCAATTAAATTTCCACCCAATTAAAACTGACTGCAGTTCCGTGTGAGGTTAATGACACACGCGCTGTAAGCTATGAAAGCTCACAGCGAAAAACAGTGCAAAAATCAGAGTGTGGACATGGCATCGTGTGGCAAAAAAAGAGAGAGCGAAAATGGAGCATCCACATTAAAATTAATCTCCATTATCCTTCCCTTCATTCCTGCGTCGTCTCCTCCGCCTCCTCTTACTTTACTCCCTGGAGACTCACAATACAAATTTAAATCAAATTTAAATTGCAAATCCAATGTCTTGTTCTCTCCTCTTCTGTACTTTCACAAAATTATAAATGACGTTCCAGCTGAGCTTCCAATCCTTTACTTTCTTCTCAATTAAGTCGAATCAGAACACTCCCGTCTCTTTCTCTCCCTCCCCCCTTCTTATCTGTCTGACTTTATAGAGGCCACCAGACAAAGTTAAAGTTTTATGGACTCATCTACAAGAGCTCCCATAAAAGAGCATCAAGTGTCAGTTGAAGGTTTTCATTGTACTCCGACAAGGAGGGAAAAGAGAAAGGAATGTAAGATGGGGAGAGAGAAAGTCGTGGCCTTCTTTCTATTCTCTCTATCCTCAATTCTTATCACCACAGTCAACATTGACTTGCTTGGCTTGTCCAAAACTTCACACACACACACACACACACAATGAAACGACTTTGACCAAGGAGAAATTCAGGAGAGGAGGAGGAGGAGGAAGGGACGCTGCGTGTTCCCGACTTCCGATTCCAATTCCCCTTCACACACATCCTCTCTCTTGGCCAGGTTCAGCTGGAGCTCTGGAGAGAAGCAGAGCACAGGAGTGAAGAAATTTTGAAGCATGGAAAATTTTGCGTGGGACGTGGACAGCTATCTCAATGACTTGCTGTACCGTACAACTAATTTGTGAACCCCCCGTAGAGTTCAATGCAATTGCACCGAAATATTCTTGACATTTGTGTAAAAAGTTAACTAACTTTTGAACCACAGGGTTCAAAACTTTCATCAAAATTCGACACAAGTCTAATCATCATTTATTTAACAAATCAAGCGGAGAAATCACTTGAAATGTCCCATCAAATATTTAAACGATTTCGCACATTCTTATTCAAGTCACATAAAGAATATGGAGTGCCCTGGGTTTTTTATAAATTGTAAATATAAAATTCAGTTGAAGTGTTTAACTTTCACTTTTGATGTGTCAATTCTTCCTTATAATTTTTGTCATGCCATCCGTTTTCTAGTACTTAGTTCAATCTCTCTCCTTACGGTAGGGTTCACAATCCAAAATGGCGGGAGGAGACGTGAGAGTCCATATAAAACTTTTGTCCATGTCATGTCAGCCAAGAGAGAGAGGGAGAAGGAGAGTAAGACTTTGGCTCTACATTATATTAGCGGATGTTAAGGCTGACGCTTTATAAAGCAGCTTACACTTCCAATCGTCCGCTTTCACACTTGTAAAACTTTGTTCCTAAAAGGGTTTTGTTCATCCACACAAAAAAAGAGAAAGCAGGCAAAAGGAGAATCGGGGAGGTGGAGCTGGTTTAAAAGGGTCTAGGTCACCTGACACGTCCAAGTTTTCCTTCATGATTTTTTGAATGAAGATTGTATTAGATTACAGGCGAAGAGAAAGCGAGAGAGAAAAACAGAGCTCTTTTTTATGATATCCTCGTATATTCTCAAAGAGAAAGTTGCTGCCAAAAATTAAAGAAAATCCAGATAAGAAGGGGATCAGACACCGTCAAACCCTTCTACAAAGATCAAAAATTGTGATGAGTTTGACTGTCCACGTCATGTCAGTCGAGTGTTTTGTAAAAATTTGATGGGGAGTAACGCCCACGCGTGTTTTTCTTCAACCTCCTCGCCATCCTTTTAGTCATTTTCTGAAGAGGTTTCCTGGAAGGGGAATTGGAAGTCACAGAAAGAGAAGGTAGATTCCTTCATACTTGCAGATATATATGCCTCGGGGAACGTGCAGAGTAGAGCAGGTGAATGCATGTGTGTCAGAGAGAGAGAGAGAGAAAGGGGGCAGAGAAGGTAGGTTTGAATGTTTGAGTACAATAGAGAAAATATAATTAAAATTACCCGGACTCCCTTGAAAGGACCAGAGAGAGCAGGAGAAAGTGAGAGAAAGGAGAGGATGTGAGTTTTGAATGAAAACCTGTCCTCTCTCCACTAAAATTACAGCCACGTTTGAGACGTCAGAGGGTGAAAGGGAGAGAGAGAGAGAGAAAGAGGGAGAAGGGGAAAGCTTTGAAATTTAAATTAAGCTTTAACATTTCCTTTGACTACATCATCTCTACTCACTTGTTTCCTTCCTCCGCCTTCCATTCCACTCCAATTTATTTACCAAGGAAACTTGGATGAACCCTCAAGGACTGTTGTCAGCACATAGTCAACTCCACAAAAACTCTTCCCACTTTCTCTAAGCCAGTCTCATCTTTCCTTCATGTTCTTTCCCAGGACACCATCGTCGTCCCTAGTCACTGGCACAGGGTAACTGTCCAAATGTACAGGGTGCAAATATTCGGACTTTTTGTAGGACAAGAAGGCTTTGAGAGGAATATTTAATAAAAATATCTAATTACTCAACATTCCCTCTTTGTCCCAAACACAAATACAAATGGTGGTTACTTTTTTGTCCTGAAGGAAGACAAACCATTTCAATTTGTCTGTCGAGAGTGCAGTGCAATCGAGTTAATACAATTAATGGAACCACGAGATTATTTACGAAGCACTACAATCCAAAAAAAATTGTTGGTTGGGACATAATTGGATTGGAGAGGAGACTGTGTCATTGAGAATTAATTTTCCCTTTTCAAAAAGACACACACGCTTAATTTACAATTTGAAAGTATCTTTCTTTAATATCGTTCATCCTGTACAAAAAAATTTCTTAGACTTGGCCTTCTCATTTTCAAGTCAAATTTAGTTGTATCCTAAAATATTCCCTCATCCCACTTTTTGTTTTCCTTCAATTTTCCCCTTATATTTCAATTCCCTTTTAAAATGGCTCAATTTCCAAAGTTATGCTCGTGTAACGATGATGAACAAGTTGACTCCCACACATCCTCAACCGAAAGCAAAGAGAAATCTCCTCGTTAAAAAGAATGAACTATTGAGAATGAAAAATTGTACATACAATTTTCCCACTCTGTTTCCACTCTTCCTTATGTCAACCCTAATTTGACTCGTAATCCTGTTATTATACAGACAGTGAATTTTTGAATTTGAAATTCCCAAAGGAAAATCTTTTCTTGTTATCTCTAAATGAACGCTCTTGGCTTCCTCTTTCCTTCCACACAAGGAAAAAACAGCATACAAATCATGTAATCTCTTCTCCACTTTTTTCTGTACTCCCGTCTCTCCTCCCGTCTCGTCTCTACATTTCTCCCCATGGAGCAAGCTGGAGTAAAATTGTACAAGATAAAGAGGATGAGACACACACACATGCACACATACAGCATTTTTCCGCGTTCGTTGAAAACCGGGAGGAGATGAGAGGAAGAGGAGAGGGCCCCAAGGAAACCAAAGCAGCACGTGTCTATCTGGGTTTTGTACCAGCAGCCGTTTAGAGAGAGGAGAAAGCTGTGTACAGGGAGAGTCAGGCTATCCAACCATTTAACCTACATTCCACACACACACTGAGGGTGGGAGGAAGAGAGAGGACCCTACCTCCTTTGGAGATCGATGGAAAGCTCCTACTTAAACTAACGATGAGGTTTTCTCCATTCCCAGCCTCGTCTCAGCTACTCCGCTTTCTCCCCTCCTGAACATTTCTCCTCCATGGATATGTTCATGTAAACATTTGTCGAGTTGACATCCGAATCTCATGAATCTACATATAAGGAGGAGGAGGAGGGAAGGAGAATCATGCCAAGTCAGGGTGATACAATCCAAGGCTTCCCTTCTCTCTAACATAATCAGAATAAAATGTTTTTCCATCACACACACACACCAAAAAAGCGCCTTGCTTCATGCCTTGGTGAAGTCGGTTCATTTTCCTGCATCTCGCCCCCTCCTTCTTCCTCCTCCTCATTGAATCTCCAATAGAAAATTTTTCATCTTTGAATTTTTTCTAAGAACATTCCCAAGATATTCTCAAAGAGTTGGGAAGGGAGCCGGGAGGCAGTCGGGGAGAAAGTCTTCTTGTTACACACTCACAAAAGTTAGTTTGATTGATAAGACGGAGAAACGGAGAAAGCTAGACGAGAGAAAGTGTGGGGTGTGGAAGCGTTTCTACAAACATTTTTCTCATAATTTAATCCCACTTGTGTGATTATCCAAGTGAGACGAAGAGAGAGAGAGAGAGCGAGAGGGAAAGGAGCCTTGTAGACACATTTTTTTGGTGAAAAAAATTCTTCAAAATCCTTTCACCGTGAACGATGACATGCTCGCACGACGATGCGAGAAGAAATTCATCTTTTAAATTTATTGGATTATGTTTTTTATGTAGAAAAAATTAATTTTGGTAAAATTCCACTTGTAATATTCAACGGAATGTCAAAACAAGGATGCCATTAAATATTTATGATTGATTAAGGTGGTTTGAATGTGTCAACTAAAATTATAACTGGTAGAATTAATGACTATCATCAGGAGAAAAATGATTGACAATAATTACAGCCAAATGACACAATGAATAGAAGGCTGTTCAAACTCAAATAATTATAGTAATTAAAAATTGGGTGACACATCAATTAAATAGTTAGCGGGAAATTCAAGGAATTGGAGAAATCAATCATGTAAAAAAATTTTTGTTTATTGACAATGTCGTTTCCAGGAAAAATAGGGTAGAAAATTTTCCATTGAATCACGAGCAAGTTGGAGTAGAATTTAGTGAAAGCGGCATGTGTCCAAATATTTTCAACTTTCTACTTTCTCCTACATTTCTTCCTTTCTGAATTTTAACTATGTTTTAAATAGAACCTTTTTTCTCCCTTTTTACAATTTTCTCTTTGATCTTCTTTTGAAGTTTGTTGTAATGTTGACTTTTTATTCTTTTGACGTCCCTTCTATCATTCTTTACTTTCTCTCTTTCAGTAGATCAAGATTGAGGATAGTTAAGCGATGGGAGGAAAATGGACTCTTAAATGAGTTAAAATGTTTTCCCTTGGTCATGAAGAAAGCATGTCGATTTCACTCCCGTCTTATCCCACGTGTCAACAGAGAAAAACGGTTGTGAAGATTGAAAAGCTACAAGTGATTGTATACAAAGTCTTTTGAGGCTAACACAGTTGTGTGCCAGTGACTTGAGTAAAGTTGTTTTCCCTCTCTGTGTCTTTCTCTGGGTTCGAGAGTCAGAGTAAGAGAAGGAGGAGTAGCAGTTTCAGTTTGCCAGAGAATAGAAAAAAAAGAATTGACTATTTTCCCAAAAGCTCTTGCTTTCTCCACACAGACACACACACACATGCACACTCCTCTTCCTTCTTGATGTTCTCAAATTGACTCTATTTCAAAGCTCCTCTTGGCTCCGCTGTCTTTGAATCCATCTAATCAGATTGACATGGCTTCAAACATAATCAAGCCACCATCTCCTCCTCCATCTTCCTCCTTTCACCCGAAAAACTTTCTCACTCCCCTCCTTCCTATCAAAGACAGACACACATACTCCAGTCGGGAAAGGAAAGTGAACATGGAATGGGTTTGCCAGAGGGGCGGGGGCGGGAAAAGGGTTGTCTCCATCAAATTACGTGCAGATTGCAGTTTGTAGCTCAATTTACACCAATAATCCCGCCTCATCCTCTCCCTCTCAATTTAGTTCCAAGACAACTTTGTTCTCTACAATTTTTTCCTCCTTTCTCCATGCCATACTAATCCATTTGAATCCCGGGGACTCATTCCAATTCCCCACGTTTTTCTTCACTTACTATTGCCCTTAAAAACAATGTCAATGGAAAAATCCCAGTAGGATTTGAAATCCACGTTTACGGTACAAATTGAGAGTGAGTAGGAGTTTTCGGGGAAAATATCCCAAATTTTCTTGTCTCCAGAATTCCTCTGACTGTTCTCTTGACAAAAAAATTCACTTTTCAACCCAAAAATTCACATGAAAATTTTATGACTTTCTAATGGAATGCACATTGGATTGAGCGTATAATGGTTAGTGTGTAGGGCAGTGCAGCAGTGCAGAGCAGGATGAAGTCTGTGACTGGGAAATGGGAAAGGAATGCTGAAAAACTTTTTTTTTCTACAAAAAAAAACTTTCTCTTCCCGTGTGACACATAATATTAGATATGACTTTTTCCCCGGGAGTCAGAGCCAAGTCCAGGAATTTTTTACCAGTGAAAACGAGAAAGAGAGAGAGAGAGAGAAAGAGAAAGTAAAAGAGAAAGTAGGAGGGAGGGAGAGAGTTTTCTCCATGCATTTTGATTCGTGTATATACATATATACATGCTTTTGAGGTCGGGATTCATATCCAAAAATATGGATCTCCCTCTTTTTCGCTTTCTCGCTTTCTCCATGATTGCTACCAAGGAGGTTTCTCTTGTCAAAAGCCGGCTGAAGGAGTTGAAGATCAAAAAGAAGTGAGAGTGAGAGTGGAAGAAAGAGAATTCTGTCAAGATGTGCTTTGCGTGGGTGGCTATGACTATCGATTTTGTCTCTCTCTCTATCACCTTTTTTGTTCATGTTTGAAAAGTCGAGAAGAAGGAGGAAAAGAAGAAGAAGAAGGAGAAAACATGGGATGTTCTTTTTTCTCCCTACAATTTCCTTCCCATCAAATTATTGAGAGTCTCATTCCTCCTCACACCACAAAAAAAAAGAAAAATTGTCTTTGTTTTCTTTTCCGTGTCCCCCATCATCAACATCAACAGACCCTTGATTTATAATCCAATTAAAAAAGAAACACCTAACCTAATTATACTCTCTCTCTCGACCTTGTCCCTGGAGTCTCCTTGGTAAAATACCGAGGATTTTTTCCCGTCATTTCCCTCTTCAATGTCGAACAATTCCCATTTCCATTCAAAAAAAATGAAGAGTGACGAAACAAAAATTGACATGCTAATTGCACCCGTAGTAATGTAAAAAAAGTGATTGTGAAAAAAGGCACTGTTACCAAACACATGGACAGAGAGGGAGAGAGTTAAAGTGGGCATGGGGGGGGGGGGGAAACCTTATTAAATGGAGACTCAAGTTTGTCTCGCAATTTTCTGGTAATTTGATTTGATTACGTGCGTCATGCTTCGTAGTTTGGATTTATCAAATGTCATTCTCACGAATTGGGAATTAAGAGTGATGAGGTTGTGTTTGCGTGTATCGATTTTTTCCCTACCACTACTTTCTCCTCTCACCACCACCACCACCACCAAAAATTAATCCGTCATTCATACACGGTATGTGGTGGGAAGAGGAAGAGGGAAAAATTTTCTGTCTCCATTATAATTACAATGATGAAAGCCGCCTTTGGAATTTCTGTTAAAGGAGAGAGGGAAAGAGAGACCTCATTCTATCTTATCCATCATCATCTAATGAGTTTTCGCTCACTTCATCTCCCAAAATAGGCACACCAGAAGAGAGAGAAAGAGAGAGAGAGAGGGAAAGGAAGAAAAGAAGGTATTCACTAAAAAATTCACACACACACATGTACACGCATACACATTTACTTTCGTCTTTCTTTTCTTTTGGAGAAATTTTCCCCATTTACTTGGAACGCTCTTTCCTCCCTCTCTCTTTCCCTGTATCCTCAATTTCCAAAGAGAGAAAGAGAGTTCAGAGTTCAAATCCATGTAGACTGTCTCAGTCTAAATGGAGGAGGGAAATTCTGGACATTTAATTGAACCTTTTTTCAGAATTTAATGTAAATTCCGATCCTAATATAGCTTCCCATTCCCCCATTCCACTTAAGGAAGAAGGGGAGCGAAGGGCACAATATTTCTCGAGAGAGAAAGAGAAAGATATTTTCTAACTATGCCATTCCTTTCCCCCACTTATTTCCTCCCATTTTGTATAGACACAAATTTCATTCTGAACAGAGGGAACAACTCCCGCAATTTGCTCTCCTCCTCCTCCTCAAACTTTCTCTCAGAGAGAGAGAGAGAGGGTGTGTATGTGTACGGTGAAAGCTCATCTCATTACTCACAATATATATGGGAGACGAACACATACACACACAGCAACACACTTTGTCTAATGATGCGACGACCGTACAATTCGAGAGTGCTCCTGGAAAGTTTAAATTGCGTCGAATAGTCCGCTTTCTCTTCTCCTCCTTTCTCTTTTCATCCCTGTCCCTCTTCATTGGCTTCATTATTTTGTGGAAAATTTAGAAATGTTCTCTTTTCTCTCTCTCTCCTCTTCGGGAAACCACAGACATCAATGACTGTACAGATTGTTGCATTCGCCAACAAATATTCCACAACTCCCATTCATACCGTAATCTGTTTTCCGTTCACCACATTCTACTTTTTTTGAAATTTTAAAATTACAGTGGAAATTCAAGTGTCGAAATAAATAAGACAATTATTTTCAAAATTTTGCCGCTTCCAAAAAAAATGAAACGATGAATTTAAAAATGAAAGTGTAATTAAGGAATACTTTAAGAAAAGTGAATGACAATTCAAGATAATGATAATGTTTACCATTACAATTATTTTAATTGAACTGGAATTTAATCTTAGTCTCCCATTTAAAAGAATGACAATGCCTTTCAAAGCTGTATTTAAAATATAGTGTGTAATTTATCTTTGTAATTTTCACTGTCACTGTTCCGTTCTACCAACTTTCACTGTATCACCCTCCGTGCTTCACTTTCTCTGGTACGGTATTAAAACTCTAGTAGAACAGTTGTGTGGGCGGCTTGAACCCCTTCCACGCGATTTCTCTTTTTAATCCCACTCCACATTGTTTTTGTGGAGTGCGAGACAGAGAGAACGTTCAGAACTTTTTCAGACAAACATACACAAGGGGGAGGGAAAACCTGACCCTCTCTCACTTTCACTCTTTCTCTTTTTGTGCAACATACACAAAATTTATATGTAAGGATTACACCTCATTTTTCTACCTTCCTGCATTTCTACCTGGTCTCTTCTCTCTCTCTCTCTCCATTCTCTCGACCTGTCTCTCTCTTTCTCTTCTATCTACTGGAGCATCACATGCAATGTAATTTTCTTTTCTTTGCTCTCCCTCTCTCGCGTATCAAATTTCTCATGCTGTCTTTCCGTGTCTTGTGTGTGTGTGCTCTGAACCGACAACGACCAGAACCAGAGAGATAGAGAGAGAGACTTTTTGTTTATCAAACGGATCTTGTTTTCCAAGGAAGAGTTTATTTACAGTTGCAACACTCACTTTCTCTCTTCCTTTCTCTTTCACATTGCCTACCCTGGAGAAGGAGACAAAGAGGCAACTAATATCACTTCCACATTTAGCTTCCCCTCCCTCTTCTCCCTCATCTTTTCTCTTGGCTGTAATATGAGCGTGGGCGTCAGCGGGGGGTCTAAAAGAGAGAGAGAGAGAAAGGAGGGAGGAGGAAGGGAAAAGCAGTGGAGTAAAGACAGGAACACGCTATAGAACATGAGAGTGAAAGCTACGCAGCACGCATGTAAAGTCAAGACGATGCTATTGCTTGGAAAGGAAGAGAGAAAGCATCCTCAAAATATACTCAATTTCCCCCCTCCTACATATAATAATACCATTATGCTATCACAGACACACACACACACCACAGCACATCAAAACTGTGTGCCACTGTGTTATGCTATGCCATGGCTTTTAGTATTATACAAAAGATTGGAGGATGAGACAAGAGAGAGCCTTCATCAATCACGTTGAAAACTCATTGTCAAACTTTCCCTTATCTCTCACCTCCTTTCCCTCTTCCCCTCCTCCTCCCCCATCTTTATCAAGGAGAAAGTAAAGGGGGGAGAAGGGGTCATAATCATGATATGGGGGAAATGGGTGTGTGGGTGTAAAGACACAAAGTGAAAGTCCTAGATGTCGATAGAGGGTAATCAGAAGGGGACGGAGCGGAGGAGAGAAAAGAAAGCCCTAAAGGATAGCAAAAAAATTGTTGAAAATAGAATAAAAAAATTGAGGACTTTTCTCCGCTGCTTAAGAGAAGCTCCAAAATTGAGATTGAGAAGTGAAAGCGAGAAGAGAGGAGAACGGCTTTAGTTAAGAAACTGGAGAAGGATAAAGGAGGAAGAAAGTAGCCTGCCAAAGTGATGTCAATCCTTTTGAAATTCTTATCAATTATCCTCAGATGGTCGAGACTCAAGACTTTGACTATTAGCTTATGAACCCGGAGAAAGTGAGGAGGAGGAGGAGGAGGAGGAGAGAGATTAAACTACGCAGTTGGCCACTCACAATGAACTTGTTGGGAAACAAGCACTGGGAATGGATCAAGTTGATTCCCCATGCCTTTTGTACCTTCCCTTCTCTCATCGGCAGAGACACACACAAGTTCATACATGTTGTTTTTCCACTCTCTGCCTCCTCATTGTTGTTCCATAACCCGGGTAATAAATGACATGGACTTTGGGATGTCATTCGCAAAAAGCAACACTATACAATGTAATGGGTATACATGTATGTGTGTCCGAGAGAAGGAGCTGAGAGAGAGTGTGTGTGTGTGTGTGTGTTGTAACAAAATCTTTCGACGTCACGCCAGCCACACACTCAACGTTTATGATGCTCCCTCCATTAACCTTCATCTTCCTCCGTTTTTTTGGGAGAAGACAAGAGACGGAGGAAAGCAAAGAGGAGGAAAGAGAAAGAGAGACTCATTTTCAAGTTTTTGAGCCAACTCCTCCATCACAGGCCATCAGACGATGACGCAGATTTAAATCTAGCCAAATAAAAGGAAGGTCAAAGGGTCAATAGTATTTTTATCCTTCATGTCCTTTACAAGGGATCATTTTCTCCAAAAAAAATTATAACATTCGCAAAATTTAGCTTCGTTTCTCCTCTGAAAAGAAAAATACACATGCAGCTAGTCATACAATGTCTGCTTCGTCCAGCTGCTTTCTTTCCTCTACTTTCCCCTCCACTTTTTCTAAATGGATAAAGTTTGACCATTTATCTGTGTCAGGAATGTTGACTCGCCCCGCCTGTCCCCTTCCCGGTACTTTTCTGCCTGTAGCCTGTTTACAGAGTCCAGGAGGAAAGCGTGTGTGTCTCTCCCGCCTCCCGCCTCCTGTGTATTGTTCACTGTGCGGTGTGTGTGTGTGTGGTTCAGATTTAGACAAATGTGTATTGACCCTCCCCACTAGCAAACGCCCCAGCGTCACTAATAGAATTAGAGGAAATGTAAATTTATTTTTTCTTCCCTTCAGTACCCTCCACGTGTGCCTGTGTGTTTACTTTCACTACACACAGTGTGGATAGACAGCGAAAGTAAGGGACAACAGAACCGAGAAAGGAGGACATATCCTTCTCGATTCTGACTTCGGGTTGGTCAGAGTAAGTCAATTTGCGGAAGGGAAATGGAGTCCAGACCTTGTGGACACAGATACGGGGGAGCAATGAGGAAATGACACAGTCACAGTCACACACACACACACGGGGGGAGAGTGCAATGGACACTGTGTAGAGAAGATAAAAAGCCCTGACACTTAATAGACAATGTACCATTTGATGCTCTCTCTCTCCTTCGCTTATCCTTTCCGTCTCTCCCTCCTTCCTTCATGATTAGATTTGACTAGGCACACGGTGAGTTTTTACGGCTCTTCCCCCGTCTTCTCTCTTCCTCTCTCCAGTTAATCTAATTTTGAGAGGAAAGTCTACTTTCTCTCTGTTTATGATGCTGTGCATGATGTGGAGAAAATGGGCTTTCCCTTCATCACATGTATGCAATCCGTGTGTGTGTGTGTATCCTACATTGGACCGGCCAATGACATGAAATTGTGCAAACAAAATTTCCCATAGTCAAACAAAATAAGCTCATTTCTGCTGACTTTTTGTCCCCTCCGCCCTCTCTGTGCACAACGTGTCTTGAGAGAGAGAGAGAGAGCGTGTGTGTGGGTGGGTGTCAATTTGAGGGTGGAAAATGGATTTAAAATTTTCTAAAGCTCATTATTCGGAACGTGAGACAGTGTACAGTACAGTGCAGTGTAGAGTTGGCGGAGAAAGTAGAGAATTGAAAATAGATTTTAAATCTGATGCTATGCTTTCTCTCGGAATTTCTCTTACAAAATTTTGAGCCATGCCCCGAAACAGTGAAATGTGAGAATGAATACTAATACTTTTCTTTTTTTCATTTTAGGAAGAAGACTTTCTATACTTGATTCATCCAAAAAGTCGGAGATGTGGTGCCCTATGGTTCAAAACTGGTTTGATAATTGGAGCGACACTTTTCCTCTTGGGAGCCATTGCTATAGTCATTGGCTACGCCATTCCAAGGCAAGACCCTGTAGTGGGGAGGAATGCAGAATTTGAAATTATTGACAAGGACGCCGTAAGGTTCAATGATAATCTGGATATTTGCAAGTTGATTGGGTTAGGCGGGTTTTGTTCGGGAGGACTCGTCCTTGTCGTCTCTCTCCTTGCCCCTACCTTCACTAACAATTACTGGGATGAAGACTTGACGGCGGATCAAGAACCCTTCAGAGTTTCCCTCTCCTCCTCACTCATCTACGAAAATGAACCCAAATCCCCCATCCCTGTCACTGAAAAACATGTCAGTATCCAACCCAATTGGGTGGACTGAGATCAGCCCCGCATCATCATCTCAGTTCCATCCACAGATCGAAAAGAAAAGAAATGAAATCTTGAGACACACCAACAAAAAAATATTTTTTTGAAAAAAAATACTTTTACTCGGAGAAATTGCCAAAAACCACCATTAACTTAAATACGTATATTTCCGAATTAAATTTTAAAAAAATGTAATACTTAATGACAAAAAACTGGTTGCTACCTTAATTTTCTAATAGGCCTATAGAAGTGTGAAAAAAGAAATAGAATTTGGTTAGTTTTCAAAAATGTCACTCAACAATGAAAGAGGTTGACAATGCTGAAGGATGGTGCTGACTTATTTTTATAATATAACCAATTTTTGAAATTTTTGCCCAATATTTTGAAAAATTCACTGAATCTCGGGCGATACTGTAAAACCACATGAGAACACACAAACCCAATGTTTAACCCCATATCAAAAAGTATAATATTATGTTTAAGAGTGAAGGAGAAAGTTGGGGGAGAGAAAAAGGTTTTAGTAAACACAAGAAAAATGTAGACTACTACTACATTATAAATTAATTAAGTACTATTAAATTAATGATGAAAAAAAGTTCCTGGTGATAATTTTGATGTACTCCCCTCCCCCCATTGTTGAGCATGTGAACGCGTGTGTCTTCGTGTGAGGCGATGCGTGTGCGTGTATGTATGTGTTATTTAAAAAACAAAAGTTCCATTCTCTTCCATTCACGTTCTCGTCAAAAAAAGGTCAACTTACTGAAGGAAAGAGAAAGTTTTCCCCTCTACAATACAAAGCTTCCCATGTTTCTCCCAATGAAAGAAAGTGAAAAAATGTTATTATTCAAAAAGTTGTGTATTCTTCAATTTAGATTATATAAGACTGTCTTATATAATACCAGTTCTTCAATAGTAAGAATAAGATAGAGAGTAGTTTGTAGTAAAATTAATGTGACTGGTTGTTCGTAACGTTGTTATTTTTTATTTTTCATTTTGTACCATTACTTTCACCACGTCATTGTCTTTTTCCCTTGACGTACGTTTAATAAAATCCAAATATGTTTTTGTGATCAATGATACACACACACTCTCACAAAATATTGATATCACAAGGATGAAACGTTGAATAAATTTTTTTTGAAAATGAAATAAATCCACACAACAACAACAACAACAACGATTTTATTCCACATGTTGAATTTCAAAATTGAGATTTGTGAAGAATTGAAAAATTTGATCTCGTACAATGGAATCAATTCATATCTCACAATAGCTATACAAATTCCACATAGTTTTCCCAGTGAAAGTTCTAACAACATTTTTTCAATCCTATCAACTTTCACAGCGTTAAAAAAGTTTAATATTCGATGTACATATTTTTTGAGCACGTATTTTTTCATATTATCAAATGAGAGCAGACAAGGGATTTTGAAGGATTCTGAGTTTCGTATAAAAACAGTGCTTTCACCGTAGTCAACTTATTTTTAACGTACTTTCCCTGTACAAAGTGTATAGACCATTTTTAATTAAAATCCCTAACAATTAATATAGACAAAAAGTTGGATATAAATCCGTTCGAAATGAAATTTTAATTAAAATTTATCTGTATTAAGTTTAATTTTAGTTGAGACATAAAAAGCTATCATGCGGCTTCCTCAATGCAAAAGAATTTAGCAGTTGGTTATTCTTGCGTCCTTTCTCCGCGGTCATCCCGCTCCTCGAACTTTCTCCATCTTCCCTCAGTTCAATGAATTTTTGAAGAGGCGGGAGCGCTACTGTTCAATTTGTACTGACATGCTTGGCCGTGTAGATAGCGGGGTGAGATCAATTCATGTCCTGGAGTCATCCCTTCCAACTTCAACTTGTCCCGGACCTTTCTCCCAACAAACATGAACAAAGAAAAATTGTGTTTAGTTTCCACTAGGTAGAGCTGGATCTTCTCTTTTGTTCCCCTCAACTTTCTCTCCCTACACCCACTTTCCCCCTTCAACACTTGACACGCAAAAAAAAGTTTTGGGCCAAAGTAATGATGAGAATGCCCACAAAATGTGCCAATAAAAGAAAATTTCGCTTAAACTGTCTCTCACTTTCTCTCTCCTCCCTGCCTGTCCGTCTATCCCACTTTTCTTCACGAATCAATTTACTGGAGAAGTGTGCGGCAGCTGCTTTCACTCTCTCTCTCGGCTATGGCCATGAGAGGTGGAATTGGTCCAAAGAAAATAATTTTGGAGAGAGAGAGAGATGAAAGAGGTCAGCAATAAAGTTGAGAAAGTGAACGTGATGACTTTCACCATATTGTTAGATGGGTTGTCTTCACACACACACACAGAGGAGGAGGGGGGAAGGGGCAGATAGAGGAAGAGGAGGTTAGAGCGGAGAATATTAAACTGTTGAATCGGCGATTTTCATTCCAGCCATTCCATGATGTCCAATCGCATGGACATGATGCCATGGGAAGGGGGGAGGGAGAACAGAGAAGGGGAGTCACGTGCGTGAGGGTGTTTAGAGCAGAGCCAGCAATCTCATTGACATCTCCAGCTGACTCCATTCCTCCCCTTCTCTCTCTCCCTTTCTCTTCTGTCTGTTAGTCTAGTGGCGACATTATTGCCAGGATTAGTGGACATATATCAGAGGAGGTCACATTTGTCCACCCCACACACACACCCTCCCATCCACAACGCATCTCTTCTCTCCTCACAGTCCCGGCCTATGGAGGAGGAGGAACCCTTACACGTGTATAAAATGTGGCCTCTCTCTCACTCACACACACTCACACACACACATGGACAAAAACGAGAAAATGTCTGTATTAACGGTTTCTCTCTCCCTTCTCCTCGACTCAGCGTTAGCGGACTAATGAGGAGGAAGTCTTTATATAAATTGAACGGTCACACTCCAGTCGAACGTGATACTCTTTCCGTTAACTTTCTCTTTACCTCTCTGCACCTCCGGTACAGTTTCTGTCAAAATTTTTGAACAATTTTCATTTATGCCAAAAAGTGATAAGCAATTATTTTGTAAAAAAAATTGTTATAGAATTTTTGATTAATTTGACATGAAAAGTATAATTCTACTTTTATGTAAATACGCGCAAACAGCAGGTATAAGAACTTCTGACTTTCTCCATTAAAAAACAATTCTGACTTTCACCAGTGACAATTCATACAGAAAGGAAAAGTCTAGTAAACAAAATACTCGTATTTTAATAACGATTAATAAAAAAAAGTCTCTCACATTCTGAACTTCCCGAAAAACTTTGAGAAGATTTTGCCCGGCCACTTTCTTGAGGTCATCATCTGTCCATTTGGAATCTTTCGCGAGTTCCACAAAGAGGTTCCAGTACATGGACGCGTCTTCTAGACCCTTGGGAGTCCTTTCCAAATTTTAATTAGAAAAAATCTTTTTTAGAAAAAAGTTCCCTTCTTACATCTTCACATTTTCTCCTCATCCCTCATTTCTCCTTCCTTTCCAAATGACCTGCTTCCTCCTACTTTCCCTTGATTCTTTTGTAGCCGGAGAAAGTACAGTATAAATGGGGATGCATTTTTTTGCGAAAAAATGCTACACACACACAGAAGTTAGTGCAATTTGGGAAGGGAAGCTTAGGAAATGAGGTCAACATGCACTCCACGTATCCTTATACATGAGGATGAGGAGGTGGAGGTGGAGGACATGATAACTGGAGGAGACTCATAGCTATACATGTGTATAAATATAATGAATAGGTAATATGAAAATGACAAATGAATATCCATTAAAGGAAATAAAGTAGGAGACTCCTTTCTTCCCGTCTCCAGACGGAGGACCCGAAAAATCAGAGTGATTCATAAATGCAAGTTTCTCCTCCCGCTTTCTCCCTCGCCCTCTCCATCCCTCCCCTCTCTTCTCTCATCTTACGATTTTCCGCTGTGACCACTTATTTCCACATCGTCTCTTCTTCGTCCTCTCCAAAAACTCTGAGAAAAAGAGGGAGAGAGACATTGTGAAGTTGACTCTCTCTCTCTTCCTTTAAGTAAGTGCGTGGATATGCACGGGAGAGGTAAGTTTTGAGTCTCCCTCCCTCTTGGGTGTACAACAGACGCATACTTAATGGGCTCGTCCCAAAGAAATAAGAAGAGGCGGAGGAGGAGGAAGATGGAGGAGCTTTTTCGTCCAAAACCTGTGAAAGCTCCTTCTCCACAGTCTGACGTGTTTTCCGATCCAAGTCTCTTTTCTTGTGTGTGTGTGTGTGTGTACATGGGATCGCATCCTTGGGTATACATCCGAGTGGAAAGTGTACATTGACACTGCATGCGTAACGAAAAATTTATAGGGGAGCCCATGCTTCGTCATTCTACAAATTTTCTTGGCTACAACATCCATCCTCCTCTCCACTCTTTTTTCCTCCTCCAAAAAGGCACACACCGTGCCCTCAGCTCGAGCGTGACTGTAAAAGTGCAAGTCTACTCCTGTCGCTCCCCTCCCTCCTACAACACAACACACTTTCTCCATGTATATGGAGGGGAGGAGTGAAGAGATTTTGAATTTTTTTGAAAAAAAATCCAATCCTTCTGATTTACTTATTTATATTGAAAAACCTTTAAAGTGAAAGTCCACTTCTCTCTCTTCTCTTTCAACCGAAAAGAATCCGTACTTTCTCCCAACTTTTTTTGATCAAATACAATTTAAAAGGGAAAAAGGAAACTAAATGCTGTTATTTTTAATTGCAATATAAATTAATTTTCGGGAAGAGAAAGCACAATTCACTGTCACTGCTATGCATGAGGAGTTGCCCAAAATGATCCATGACGCTCTAATACGTCACAATATTAATTAGCTTTTGCTATACGACAGCGTCGTCGAATTTGAAATGTATGTGTTATTTTTTACCCCTCAAGTCTACTACAATTTAATGAATCATGTAAAACATTTTTCTAAAAAACTATCAGTTATTTATAGCCGCTTTTAAAAAATCTCTTTTCTCCTCGAATTTTCTTTTTTTATATCTAAGGGAAAAGCAAATCTTATTTAAATGCCTCTCTGTTTAATTTTTCCCTTTGACTTCCCTCCAAAAACCCGTTTTAGAAATTCTAATTAAATCTGGAGGACTTCCCTCCTGGAAAAAGAAACTTGATATTTTGACACTCCTGTTTTCCTCTCTTTCTCCCCTTCTCTCTCTGAGCTCTGGAGTTGGCATTGGCGTTGGCTTGTTTACAACCGTCCTCTCATAATTGATGGCCAAGGAAATCTTTAGTGGTGCTGACTAGGAGGAGAAGGAGAGAGAGAAGGGGGGGGGGGGCGGAAAAAAATTTGTACAGAGCTGCTATGTAAAAACTATGAGAGTAGGTGAAAGTAAAAAACAGTATAGAGAGGAGAGGGAGTGAGAGAAAGGGAAAGGAGGAAGGAAGTATAAAAAGTGCTTGGGATGTGCGGCTTTGATATTGATGTAGTCTGGCGGAAGGTACCCTCGTCCCTTTTCGCATCTCTCTCTACATAATATATCCATACACTCTTATGTACTTTAATGTATGTAGGACGAGAATTTTTTTCACTACGGTGCGTAGTAGCCAACATTCTTTCTCTCTCTCCTTCCGTATAAGCACACCATGCAGTGGATCAGGGATAATTGATACGCACTACGCAACATTGGACTAGCACAGTTTGTGTGTGTGTGGAGGGAGAGAGAATACATACGTGCGGTGCTTTGTGTGTGAGTGAAAGTAAAAGAGTGAAAGTGGAGTAATCCATACACACACACTGAACACTATGCAGTATGTGGAGAGGGGAAGGCAGAGAGAGAGAAGGAGAGAGAGAGAGAGTGACGTGTGTGAGTCCTGCTGAGCGAAAACCTCAAAATGTGGAATGTACCGATATGATGAATGCGATCGTTAAGAAACCAAAATGGATAGGTTAGATCGTTCTTCATCCAGATCTTCCTTCATCTCTCCCCCTCCACCAGCCAAAACCCTGAGAGAGAAAGCGAAGGCCCTTGGAAAAAGTTGGTAAACACACATTTCTTAAAGTCTCTTTCTTTTCTCCAGGCTTTCACATATTTTATCCCCTATTTGCTCTCTCCCTCCTCCCCTCATCTCTATAGTTCTCCTCCTCCTCCTCTTCTTACACATGCATCCCACATACTCCCTCCTCATCATCCCTATCCGCATCATCCGCCTTTCAATCGTCTTTTCTGCTGACAATGTACACCGCGCGTTTTTTTTACCTCGACTCTCCGAAACCACAAGAGAACAAGGAGAAATGAGAAGGAACGGCAGTGTGTGTGTGTGCTTCACAAAACTCTGCTATGCAGTCATGAATCTCAAATTTGAGATCTCTCTTTCTCCCTTATTGACTGTGTGTTTAGCCAGCCATCAAAAAATCCACGCACACACACACGCACACAAAGCAAATTAAGCTCTAACTACGGGACCATTACTAAGGGCTTTGGATAATAAGGAGCGTGTGTGTGTGTGTTTGTGGAAACTTCCGTGCGGTTGTGATTGTGTTCAATGGCTGTGTACAAAGTAGCTAAGTTGATACACACAAATTTAATTCGGATTTGGACCAACTCATTAGTTAAATTTGGATGCAGTAAAATGGATCAAGTACTCTGCCTTTTCTTAAAAAATAAAAACTTTCTCCATTTTTCCACAATATATTATACACAATGCATCGTAAAATGTTTTGAATTAAGCGTCATTAAAATGATTCATTAAAACAAAAATCGGTTCCTTAAAGTCTTTACAGCTGCAGCAGAGATTGAATTGAGGAGTTGAGATATTTCCTCAAATTTGAAGAATAATCTATAGAAATAATTTTTGGTGGGTCACTCTTTAAAATTGTTTACGGTACACAAAATTACTTGTTAATTCCATCGAATCCCCCGCCAACCCCGATGTGCTGAATACCAATCCGATCTCGGATGTACTTGATGTGTTCTGTGAAAGACAGAAATGATGGTTGGGAATATTTAAATTAACTCCAACAATATCAACAGAGACGCCAGGCACAGAAACTGAGGGCAAGAATTAGGATGATCTGGGAAGAGTAGAAGTGGAATTGTGGCAAATCCGAGAATATTAACAATTTTAAAGTCACAAGAGGTCACATTTGGCAATATTGTAAGGTGGGGGCAGAATACATGACACGATTGACAATGAATTCCTGAAAATCCTTACCCGCCACGTCACGTACGGTTGCATTCTCCTGACATTTGACGAAATAATTGTAGAACGTCACCATCACGATCCCTAATCAAAGAAGGAGAAAGAATCTCACAAAAATTAAATGATTCGCCGTTGGGGAAATATTTTAGAAGAAATTAATTTTTAAATTCTGATTTAAAAAAAATTTCCAGAATATTTTGGGAATGAAAATGAAGATTGTAAAGTCAGTAAGATTGAAAAGATGTGAAAATATTTACCACGATTCCAAACCTTGGCAGAGAGAAAGTGGAGAAAGAGGAACAAGAAAAAGCCGTCCACATCCGATCATACAAACACACAACACATTGTCAATATAAACTCCCTATCTCCCAATCTTCCCACCCCAAATCGACCCAAGACAGACCACACAGTCCACACTCGTACTCGTACTTTCTCCATGTTGTCCACATACCCCAGACTTTTTCTCATGTAATCCTCCATTTCCTGGTGGACGAGAGGAGGAGGAGGAAGAGGGTGTGGACAATTTTCCCATGTATTTCCCCTCAACTCAATCTTAGACGTGACCGTCACGAGTCCACAATGTACCAACGAGAAAGTACAGAGAAAGGAGAGGGAGAGAGAGAGAGAAAGGGAAAGACCAGACTGACATGACAGAACAGTCCTCCTCATCCCGTCACATCATGAGCTGGAGGGGACGTGGGAGGAATCACCAATTTTTTCTAGCATGACAGTCCGTGTCTTTCCCTTCCATCTTTCTCTCCACTCTCAAGTGCTCGAGTGGGGTCAGTCCGGAAGGGAAGAGAGGAAGAATGTGAACTTGAAATGGATTTTTGAAATAATTTTTACTATTTTTTACTTACGAGTTCCTTGAGGATGTCGTCGGGGACGTTGCGGGAAGAGTTACATATGGCGAAAGCACTCGAGTGACTAAAAATGACTGGAGCTTTCGATTCGTTGAGGGCATCTTTCATAGTCATTTTGGACGTGTGACTCAGGTCAACCAACATCCCTTAAAGAAGTGCAAAGATGCGTCAAAGAATTTAGTCAAAATCTTCAAATTTCAAAAATTTAAATGGTAATTTTTTGAATGGACATACCCAGGCGATTCATTTCTTTAACGACGCTCTACATTGAATTTTTCAAAATATTTAGTACAGAAAAATAATTTATACACTTAATTGCAATTTAAAAATTAAATAAGGACTCACACGACCAAAATCAGTGAGGCCGCCATGTTGAGGTTTGTTCCCTTCTGCCTCTACGAGGGACGAGTCTGCCCTTGAATTAAAAATCCGGGTTTTTTTCATTACAGGACAATTTTGAAATTTAAACAAATTAAAATGAAATAAAATAAAATTACCAGAGAGTATTGCACTGATGAGTGAGAGCCATGGTCCTCACACCCAATTGGTAAAAAGCCCGGAGGGTAGCCAAACTATTCCCGATGGAGTGACCCCCTTCTACAGCGATCAGACTCGCAATCTTCCCTTCTCTGTGAGCTCTTTCAATATCTATAAAATTAGAATATTTAATTGTATTTGACATCAACTATCAGTCATCAGTTACTTCACAAAATAAATGCTCTGACCATCAGTAGACAAGGCGAGGACGAGGTCTTTTGGGTACTTGGCTATAAGTCTTCGTATCAAGTCAATCTGTTCCAAGGTGATCTGAACTGCATTCAAATTCTGTGCCTCACACGGAACGTAGGCCACCCAAAACTGGAATATTACATAATACAATATAATATCCCACACATAGGTACATAAATACTATTTAATCCTGTTAATCATACACCTTCATAATTACTACAGTTTGCGTCAAGTGGAGGCTCCAAAATACTTTTCTCTTCATTCAACCAAACTTTGATGAGAGAGAGAGAAAGTTGGTCATTCAATTTTGGGGCGAGAGAGAAAGAGACAAGTGAAAAGAGATCTAAGTTCACCCTCACCCCATTATCCCCTGAATTACGTCTCCCTCCGACACACACACACACACACATCCAATCCAGCATAGGGAGAAGAGGGAAATGAAAAATATCCTATGGATAAATTCGACCATCCAGTCACGACCCCGTCGCAGTAGGGAACTTATAAAACTCGGATTAGCGGAATTATTATTGTCAACACAGCAGCTTGACAGCCCACGCTAAATGCATACAGTGTGTGTATTGTGTGTGTGTCCCCTTTCATAAGAGAAAGTGGGGAATGTGAGTTTTTGAAAGCGGAAGCGCCTTCAAAAACTAAAACTTTGTGTATATGTGTGTGTGTGTGTGGATACAAGGAAAGCTTTTACTCTCATGTCATTCATAGGGAAATCCTCAATGCCCATTTTCACTCGACAGAGAAAGGCCAACTCTTTCTTTCTCTCTCTCTCTCTCTCTCTTCAACTCTGGCTTTTACTTCGCTCCACCGCTCTGTCACTTCCCTCCATACAACCCTTCTCTCTACTTTGTTATGCCCTCTGCATTATGTGCTGTGCCTTACTTTGATTCTGCTGCGTGCGTGTCTCTGTGTGTGTGTGTCGTCGAAACAGAAGAAGAAAGTCTACAGCAATGATGTGATGCAATGAAACCCAAGGCCAAACTTAACTTTCTCCAGTCCCATCCAGAAACACTTTTCTCTTTTCTTTCTCCCCCTTTTACTTTGACACTTCTTCTCTCTACACACACACACCACTTTCTTTGCTTTCTCCAAAAAAAGGGAGAAAAATTTAAATGGGAGTCTTCCCAAAACATCCATTAACCAACACAGATACAGATACAGACACACACACAGCCAACCAGTCGCCAATCACACATTCACTCACACAAGAGTGAAAGCAAGAGAGAAGAGGGGAGCTTTTTCAGATAGTCTCAATCAAAATCGGATTTTTCTCAATGCCATGTATCATTTCCCCCATTCACACTCTTCAGAGACAGATTGAAGGGGCTGTCATTAAATATCCTTGGATAGTTTGAAAGGACTGACCTGGGCTCCCACGAGGCCTTGACGGAGACGCGGGATGTCCGTGTGAGACCAAGTACTGTTTGACCATGGGTAGACAGACTGAGTCCGGAGATTTACGGTGAAATTGAAATCGTTTATTTGATTGTGAATAAATTTACGAATGTTCCACGGGAGGTCGTTGTGTCTACCATTCAAATTCACAATAATTTTGCTTTAATCACCTTCAATACATTTCAAATTACCATAAATTTTTCGAACGTTTATTTAAAAGTTTACAAAATTTCGAGCTGATTTTTAGGCGTCTTTTTACAGCCACCATTAAATCTCATGTAAGATTTTACAAATGTAAAATTTTACCAAATTTATGTTTCACTTTGATTAAAAATATCTGCAGTTTTATTGTCACATTAATTGCCCAGTTTAATTTGATGCCTAGCAGTCAACTGACATACGCTATCAGGCCACGTGTTAAATTTTTAATGGTCACGTTAGAAAAACGTTTTTTGAATCCTCATGTTGGTATTGGCAGGAAAGACTTATTTGGCGAGGTTGATTAATCATTCTTAAATTTCAAAAATATTTACGATTGTTTAATTAGAAAATGTTTAAAAGATTACCCATCGATGAGTGGTGAAGCAGTGAGGACTTCATGCACCCTTTGATACAATCTCCCTCGACTACCACGACTTGCTGTGTCCGTGACCGCACTATAATGAACACTAAACTTCTCACCTGGGACCAAATTGAGAGAGTCCGAGTGACAAATGAACAGACACACACAGATCAACTTGAATGGAACACTCCGACACATTTTTTATGATTTCAATCTAAATATATTTTCTACAATGTATCTGCATAATGCACTTCTGGTTTCTCCTCTCCAAACTTTTCAAATAAAAAAATTTTCCAGATGAAAGGAAACTGGACGAAGGGGGATCCGAGAGTTCATTTGGATGCGCAAAATCTTGAGACAAACATACACAACAAACACCCTTACATACAAACACATAACATAGCATGGAAGGGGAGGAAGAAAACAATTGAAAAGAAATTTTTGAGTCTACCTGAGAAATCTCAAATTGGAATGTTCTTTTAAGTAGTTTTTATAGATCTCCCGCTCCCGCCATGCACACACACTACCAAATAGGGAGAGAGAAAGCGGCGGGTGGGTATGTATAAAAGATGTATAAAATTTTCTTTGGGCTCTGCAAAGGCAGGAGGAGAGACTTTCTCACTTTCTCTGGTGTGTGTGTGTGTGGATCATCTATATTTAATCAGCTGATCTACCATTTTTATCCCTTTCCCAAACGAACATTACCTTTTATGACCACAACTGTATAACATTTACCTCCCCAGTTCCCTCTTAGGCCAACTGGGATTCTTCCCAGTTTCTACTTTCACTGGATCTGCTCCTCCTGCCTTGTATCCCGAAATCTCCCACATTTCCCTGTTCAAACGTTGATTCATTAGTTTTCTCTCTACTTTTTACTAGGTTTCCCTCCCTCCTCTGCTTCCCAGAAACAGAGTGAAAGCGAGCTTCCACACACGTTATGTACAACACTACAACGGAGGCTAGGACTTTCCCTCCACAATCCCATACTTAAATTATGCAAAATTAACTCTACTCCTTCTCACTCCGACCCTCCCTTATTCTTCCTGACATTTATGACTCCCATTCTATGAAATTTTCAAAGGGGGCCTCCAGTAGACACAACAATAAAAAACCGATCCAATTTACAATTTACTTTCCTCCTCCACATCCCAATTTGTACATTTTTCCCACTTTCTCTTCATCTTGTCTTCCTTTAGAGAAAAAAAAATCTGCATGGGATTTTGAACAGTTTCCGTAAATCCCCGGACAAATGAGACATAGTCTGGATGATGGTTTGAAGATGGGAGAAAGTGGGAGGAGGAGAAATATAGAAAAGTTTGGGGAATGGCAATTAAAGTGTGGAGAAAATTAATTTTCTCCTGCCGATTTCCATGTTATCGTCAAGGGAAAAAATGAAAATCTCAAAAATCACTGGTGCAGTTTGAGACGGGCTAGTGTAAACTGTGTGTGTGTGTGTGTGTGTGTGCAGTGGACTCTGACAGTCGTTTAAATTTTTTTATACGACTTTGACTTATGCAAGAGCGACGCTCCATTTTCTTCTCTTTTTCCAGGAAGGAGAAAGAGAGCAGAGGAAAGCTTTTTACGCTTCAACACTTTCTCTATCTCTGCTTTCAGAATTTTAAATTTTTTTCTTTCTCATTTTTTTCTACTCTCTGTCTCTCTTTCTCTCGATCGCTGGTATGGCCATTGCCAACTTTAACGCCTCTGCAATTTTCCGTAGGAGAAAAAATGGGCGGAAATTTTTTTATGTGAACTTGTCCATTTTTTTCTATTTGTTTCTTTCCCATTTGCTCCTCTCTCAGTTTCCGTTTTCCTTGCCCTAATTTCATATTTAATTCAAATTTTGAACAACTTTTCTACCGAAATGTGGAGCAATGCCATGACTTTTTCTCCCCTTTTTTTCATCCAGTCAAGATTAATGGAGGGAAATGAACTTTACTTTTTCAGAGGATTTACTGTTTACACTGTGCAAACTGGGAGTACAGTTGTGTGTGTGTGTGTTAGTTTGGCTGTAATAACAATAATTATCTTTTATTTGTGGTTCATTGCAGCGTGTGAGTCATTCAATGTTAAATATTTGAAGGGGAGGGGAGAGTGAACTCGTTCTGTTTACATAATGGGAGTTAAAAATCCATTCCAGCGACTAACCTTGATTAAATATGGAGGGAAGGATTTGAATTCCCAATTTTAATTGCCCATTTATTTTATTCCAAATTGTACATTCCTCATTATTTAATTCCTTCCTTTCTGATTGAGTTGTCTTTGTAAAAATGGATTCCACTGCACTTAGCGAAAGGTATTATTATTATTATTCTGGTAAAATTTGTAAAAAAAACAATTAATGGTGATTGTTTTTGAAAATAATGTACGAAATTTGTATTTCCAGTCAAGATTTACACTTCACAATTCAAAGAACATGGAATGACCAATTGCCGTCTTCCAAACCCGAAATCCACTTGACATTCTCAAAGACGGGTAAAGACGAAGAAAAAGGACTAGCCATATCAATCGAAGCTCCCCTGTACAATGATCCCCGGGTACCAGACTCTATTCCCCCGGGTTCCACTGACAAATTATGGGACTATGAAGTGGTGGAAGTGTTTTTATTGGGGGATGAGGACAAGTATTTGGAGATTGAGTTGGCTCCTTCCGGCCACTACCTCCTCCTCCAACTTCATGGACAGAGGAACATTATTCAACAACATTTACCTCTCAACTCCTTTCAAGTTGATCAACAACAGAAGAAACAGGATGGTCGATGGTCAGCCAGAGTCATTATTCCTGTCAATTACCTTCCAGTCAATATTAAACGGTTCAATGCGTACGCCATTCATGGACAGGATCCGAATCGGAGGTACATGTCACTTTTCCCAACACCCAACAACAAGTATGAACAACCCGATTTTCATCGGCTCGACTATTTTCAACCTATCCAATTGTCAAGTTTGATTAACTAATTGAAAGATATCATCTTAAAAAATCAATCTCTAAAAATAAATTGAAATTCAAACTACCGGGCGAATCTCTTAAGAGTAATCAGGTAATCATTGAAAAATTTACCATGTATTTTATGATTATCCAATTCGACGAATTCAATTCCAAGGCTAAATGCAGCATTTAATAGAAATTTGGATATTACCGTTTATCTTTCTTATAATCAAAGGTTACTACAATCAAAATACATTTTATTTCCACTCAAATTGAGGTGTACTTGAGCGAGGTCAAGGGAGATTGAAGTGTAGGACGAGGAGAAAAATTTGATGGTGACTCTGTGGCCGTTTGAAAAATTGGGAGACATAAGTTTTCCAACTCCCTCTTTTTCTCTCTGTTCTTTCCTTTGGGTCCCTGGGGGAACTGCCATGCAAATCTGCCACTTTATCTGGTCAAATAGGCGACAAGGAAAAAAAGGAGTACTTGTATGGTAGAAGAAGAGTTTCTTCCATACCATAACATAGGATGATGGCTACGAGTATTCAGTTCTCTCTCAACAGACACGCACAGACACACACTGGAGAATCATGGATTGCTGGATTTGTGTTCAAGATGAGACAGTCAAATCGCCGAATACATCAGTTCAATACCAATCCCGCATTTTCAAGTCAGTCAAGGCTTCCCCCCTCCTCCTCCTCCTCACGCACACAACCAGTTCCAGTTCCAGCCAGAGATTCTCCACACACACACACACACACACACACAGAAACTCCCACTCAATTTGACTTGCTCTTACTCTCTCTCTCCCTTTCCCAACATCCCCTCTCTTTGAGTTTTGCAACTTTTTTATCCCTCCTCTTCTCTGTGTGTGTACGTGTGTGTACTCCATCCCGTCCTCGACATGATCTTCTATACGGACCATTTCATCAACATCCACCTTCTTCCTGTGCCTCTGTGTGTGTGTGTGGATGGGAGGCTGGAAATGTATTCTGAAATCTGCATGCAGGATCCATCCCTCAAGTCTTTGTAGTCTGCATGTCAATGTCGCTCTTCACATCCTTCCTTTAACTCTCCATCTTGTCGGATCCTCTCTCCCTATCCACTACTTTTTTCCACTTTCCATATGCCTCCTTCACCCTCTCTCTTCTATCTCTCTCTTTTAATGCTCCTTCTCGTCCTCCTGGAGAGTTCTGCTCTCGTTCATTGATCGAGTCGGTTGAGTCAGGGGAAAAATTATTTACAATTTTTGCAACGTCAATAACACATTAGCATATTTATCGCTCTTCCAGGTAGAGCAATTTTAATTTAAATGAACCGTTTACTCCCACACACGCATCGTTCTCGTGTGTGTGTGTGTAGGTAACAAACATGAAATGTTAATGCAAAAGACACACGTGGGGAGAGGAAGAGAGAGAGAGGGAGAGAGGGATGGGATGTTGTAGCTTTTTACAGTTTTCCATCATCATAATCATCAATTGTTTTTCCTTTACTCCCTTGGCGTCAGCTTCTGCTGCTCTGCTCTGCTGTTCGTGGATGCTAGCCTCTGCTACTCCTCTTCTTTTTGATATTAGTTTCTTCTTTGAGATGAGTTAAAGACATTGGACGAAGAAGCGCCTTACTCATTTTTAGTCCCCCGTCTCCTCCTCCGTCTCTTCCAGTTTTTGTCTTTTGAGTTATTCTTCGGAGGAGGCGGCTGAGAGCTCAGAGGAGCACAGCAGGCAGAAATCTTCCAGTTTCCTTTTCCAGAGGACTCACATAGAGAGAGTGAAAGAGAGAGGGTGTGTGAGGGAGAGAGAGAGAGGAGACGGAGAGGAAGGGAGGGAGAGGATGGCAAAAATCAATGAATGTCACTTTTTATCTGGCCAAATTTCAAGTCGGGAAGACAACTCTTGACATCCTCCTATTAATCATCTCTCATCTGGGATTTCACACTGCCAACAACACACACACAAGCTCAAACGGAGGCGTGTGTACACACACACGCACACACACACACAAGACAACTCTATTCCTCTTTTTTCTATCTCATCACTTCAAAGCTTTCCTTTATTACTCCCCCCATTTTGTATACCATTTTTTCCCAAAGACTTTCATTTCTCAAAAAATGACCACTTTCACTCTCCTTTTCCCTCAACCACTCTTTTTCTTTGTCTGGCTCGGTGAAAGTGGACAAATTTTAAATGGGGGGCTGGGAATTTGGATTCTAGGAATTTTGATGGTTGTATGACGTAAAATGGATTTCACATGATTTTAAGTATTTTAAGAATTTCCTTTTTCAAAGAATCTGTTCACAATAATTTTTATTCGTACAATGAGAGTCTGAGGGATGTGGTCGGTGCGTACAGTGTGACACAGTAGAAGATGAGGGCGATGGCTATGGATGCTGTGAAATGGAAAACATAGTAGAAGAGTTCACCTCTCCGATGGAAATTGACAGCCCCTGGTCTCAGCGATTGAAGTTCCACACGAACATTCTGAGGGACTGGGACGTACATGAATCTAAAAGAAAGGAAGAGAAAGTCCAGGTTGTGGTTGTGTACTTCATACATTTGTCTATTCCTCTCTTTGTCCATCTACATTGACACAAATGTAGGATGTACCTTCGATCAACGCCGTAAATGAGACGGAGGATGAGTTCCATGATTTCTTTGAGCCAATAATAAAATATTACAAAAGTCGCCATCACCATTGCTCTCCCATGACATTGAAATCCTTCCTTGTCCCACAACATTTTCCCCTTTCCTTCCTCTCAATAGCTAAAAAGTATTACTTATTCTCAATTACAATTTAAATCCCATAATCCCTTAAACTCATTTTCTCATTATCTCTCCTCACATACATTTCAATTTGAAGAGGACAATTTGACATAAAACTCCATCTTCCAAACTTTCTCCTCCTATTTTCCATGTGAACCAGATGCGTCCGGCTGTTGATAATAATTAATGTCAATTAAATATCTTTATTTCTATTTTTACCATTTAATTTTCCACTACAAATCCAATTCTGAACAACTTTCACTCTAAATCCCTTTTCTCCTTTTTTTATGAGACTTTCTTCCTGTTCTTTGGCTATTCGCTATTCTTTAAAAAAATTTTAGCAGGAGGAAAGAAAACACTAATTTAATTATACATTTTGTAGATAGATCCATAATTTTCTGAGTGCTTTTTCTTTTTTTCCACAAGAATCAAACTTTCTTCAATTGCTTTCTCAAATCCCCAATTGATGAACTTTCTCCGAAAAAAAATAAAGACAAACAAAAAATGTATTTCTTTTCTTTACTCACAGCAAAACCTTTCAAATAGTCTTTCAAATACTCTGAAATGCTACGAATTGTCCATTTTCTTCAAAACTTTTTCCCCGAAAAAAAAATTAAGACGACGTCTTTCAAAAAAAGTGAAGAACTCTATAAAAAACACAGACTGACACGACACTCACAGAGACACACAGTCACATGGAGCATTGATTAGACTCGCGAGTGTTATGTTGGTTGTGTAACTATGACTCAGTGTGGTACAAGGACACCATATGGTACATCACGTCACATCACCCGGGTATCCATTGGTGGATGGTGTGTGTGTTTGTCATAACCGGAGTGAAATGGTATTTCTATACTATTATTACCCTACATTTCAAACCTCTTATGACTCTCCATATCCGTTCCTCACCCACACACACACACTTACACGCTGTAGTGTGTAGTTGTGCTCCTGGCAATGAAACCATGGAATGATCCTGACCTTCGACCCTTCCATTCCCATTGCTCTGGCTCCAAATATTTCTTTTTTCGCAATTCCACTTTTTATTCCCTCCCAAGTCCATTAGAACCATCAGCAAGAACTTTGATTTATCCTTCCTCAGTCTCTGAAAATCACTTTCTATTTTTTGAAATGTGGAGAGTGAACAATTTTCCTTCATAAAATGAAAAAATTTAAATAAAAAAACTATTTTAAAAAAAGAATTGTTGGAATATCCCCACTTGAAAAAAATTTAATTGGTGAATTTACAAAAAAACAGGAATTTCTCACAGACAATTAAATTTTTTAAAACGACTACGTACTAATTTGGCTTCAAAATTAATTTAGAAATTTCTAGCACAAAAATTTTGAAATGTCTTTGTTTGAGAAGGAGAAAGCTGATCAAAATTCTTTTTCAATGATCCGTGCTTTTTTTAATTAAAGGAAGATTCCCTAAGTCTAAATGGAGTCACCATTCTCCTCTTCCATTGTCTCAGACTCAAAGGGTAGAGAAAGGAAGGGGGTGAAAGCACGAAGGTAATTTATAAAGAGACTCCTGTCCAGACCCCCTTCATGAAGAAAAATGGGAGAGACAATGAAGAATTCTCTTTTCTCTTCATCCCATTTTATTTCTCCATTGGGATTAACCGTCTCAAGCACCACATCCCACTTTCTCTCTCTTCCTCTCACCCACACACTATTCTATGAGAGAAGAAAGTTCCTGAGAGAGTCTTCATCTTTTTTTCTATTGCTTCATCTTCATGAGGGCCCACTTCCGGCTTTCTACAACGGAACGGACAAACGTCAAATAAAATGCCAAGAGAAATGAGAGATTGTTGATATTTCAAATGTTTTGTTTTTTTAATCATATAGTCAACGTTCATCTCCATAATCATCAGTTTTATGTCATTCTCATAGATTTTTTTTGTACGGGTACATTTAACTCATCCTTTCTCCGTGTTATCATCATCATCATAATATGTACTTTCTCTAACATAATTCCACTAATCATTTCTTACACAATTTTAGGTATATTGTAGTACTTAATCACGAAATCTCAATTTATTATATTAATTTCTAGCTCTTTTTCGTATGTCGTTCCGTTATTTAAGTTTCGATTTACGTTACAAATTTCTCAATTAACTCTCTCTCCCTCTCACACACACACTCTCTCTATTTAATTATTCGATATTAAAATTACTTTCTCCTAATTTTACGTACCAATATGGAGTATGTGTGTAGGGATGTGTGGCGTATGTATTGGTAAGATTAAGGCTACAAACTAGTGTGTGTGTGTGTAATTGTGTGTGTATTTTGAGAGAGAGAGAGTAACAAGTAGCAACAATTTAAAATTTTCATATTTTCATAGCTAATTATAATTAACCTATGGATTTATTATTTCTATCTTATACTGTAGTTTATTCTATGTTACAAATTACATTTTATTTTAATGGCTACTAATTTAACTTCATAATAAAAAGATTTTTGAGTGAGGGTGAAATCCCTTGAAGGAATTAGGATTGTGGGTGGGTGTAAAAGGGAGGAACAGTTCACTTTCACTTTGCGTATATTTATTGTATAGGAGAATATAGAATGTGGAAAGGTCACGAGGAGGAGTATTAATTATTGTAGAGTCAATTAAATATTTAATTGTCATTTTTATTTTATTCTCCCCATTCCCTTTTTTAACCACACATCCTAATTAATAGAAAAAGAGAGGCGTGTCGGGGGGAGGACAAAACTGAATTTATTATTCAACTCAATTATTTTAATTAACAGTTTTCCCCACCTGTAAAAATCCTTTCCTTCGTCCCGCATCCTAATTAGCTCATTTTTTTCTCCCCATTAATTATAATTAGCAAAATCCGAAATATGTGAAGTCATTCACATGTCAAACTTAATTTTATTTTTTCATACTGTCAAATTAATGTCTTACAATTAATTGGTATGGGAAAAAATGACCAATTAAAAATCATATTGAGTACTGCTCTGAATTATGGGAGGAACAATTAAAGTGGGCAATTATTCTTAATGATCCCTTCTTACCGGAAAGAGGAAGGAAAGGAGGAAAGAGGGGGACACAAATTTGGGATTGTCTGCAACGCAACTTCCCAGACAGACAATTTTTTTGTATTATTATCTGTTTGTGTGTAGATTTACCATGTCCATATTTCTCTCCAAAATATAATATAATATTATGTAACAATTACAATTAACTTTCTCCCCCTGTGGTTTGTAGCGTGTGTCTGTGTTATTTGTGTGTGTACAACTGTGAAACCTTATGTTGTGTTGTGTGTGTGTTTTAAAAAACGTGTATTCACATTTCCCGCTGCAATAGTAAATGTCTTAGCCTACTTAACATTACATATAATTTAATACACGTTTCCATCATTAAATTTCATTCCCCTTTTATTGCATTCCCACTTTCTCTCTTTTGTGTTTCACTTCCTTCTTCTTTTTTTGAAAATCAACCCCAAATCCCAGCTTTCTCTTTTTGTGTGTGTACATTTAAAATTTACAAAAAAGGACAATCACCCCCTTAGATTTTCATTTTCCTTCCAAAAAAATTGAGTCAAAAGTTTCTTCTTTCTTTCTCTCTTTCTCTTTCTCGGTTTCTTTCCTTGAAAGTTGTAGGAAAGTTAAACTTCCTCAGAACTTGTCTCTGTGTCCCCCTCTTTTTATCTGGTGAGTGAGTGAATTGGGAGTAGTTAGAAGGGAATAAAATAAAAATTAAATCTGACAACTAACGATGATGGAGGAAGGAGGAGGCTTATTACTCCAAACAAAGCTTCCGAAAAAACACCCCCCTCTCCCTCCTCTCCTCCAAACTCACACACACCAGCACCAGAGAAAGAGACAAAGACTTGCTTTCTCTCTCTCTCTTTCTGCAGAGGCTGAGACAAACTTAAAACGTCGGAAGTGGAAACCAGGAAGAAAGTAGTTTTGTAGACACAATAAACAATGTGTAAACAGACACAAGTCCATGTGAGCTCTCTGTTGATTCTGACAGAGAGATAGCTCAAGGAGAGAAAGCACAACAAGGAAAAGAAGGACCAACCAAACGGGAAAGGAAGAAAAAAACTTTCACCCATTACAACAGCCTTTTTTTACTCCGCCATCACCAACAACAGCAGTAGAAGGAAGAGGAGGCAACAGAGCAATGCAATGCAATAAGAATATGGTGAAAGCATTGCTTTCTCTCATAGCCGCCTCTCCCTCTTTCTCTGTGGTGTGTATGTATGTGGCTTTTTCTTTTTTTCTTGTGGAAGCCGTAGGCTGGGACTAGAATGAAGTTTAAGTTGTGGCCTTCCTTTCTGTTGTTCTTTCCCCTGCTTTCACTCCATCCATACTCATGCCCATGTGCTTGTACTCTTCTCTCTTTTTCTGTGTGTGTGTGTGTGCTGGGCTGGGCTGGGCTGGATGATGGTGAGTCATTGTAAACAGGGGAATTGTGTTTCCAACGCACGAACAAAAACATTTAACTGGAACACACATTCTTTCAAATTAATCCCCACAGCCCCCTCCTTCCTCTCTCACACACACTCTCTCTCTCTCTTTCTTTCTCCACCACAAATCCGCCTATTCAATTTCACCGTCCAATATTCCTTGTCAGCTCATAATCTCATTTATAAGTCCACCCCACCTCTGTTATCCCTCCCCCTCCTCACTCACCACCACAAACTCAACACTCATTAACAACTCAATTTTATTTTTCCCGCTCCACACTCCTTTCCCCCCTTTCTCTGTTTCCTCGGATCCGACGGAACTTTCTTGATTTGATTTGAACTCGGGTTTGAGGTGGTTCCTAGGATTGTAAATTGTCTCTTTTTATGTTATAATTTGTTCTCTTTCTCGGAAAAAAAACAGGATTTAATTTAATTTTCAAAGCGTAGAGTAAAAATGGAGGAAGAGGAGACAGTCAAGAAGCGGAGGAGGAATTCCGGTTTGAATAATAAATAAATATAATTTTTACATTTTTCTTGAGGTTAGATAAAAGAAGAAAAGTGGTTTTAATGGGCAATTAAAATTCGGAGAGGACGGAAAGCATCATTTTGTGTTTCGTGTGTGTGTGTGTGTATGATGTCATATTTTTTTGGGAAAGAAAACAGGAAATTTTGACGATTTTCCTTTTTCTCTTCCTTTCTCCGGAATCCACAAGATTAAGATTTCTTTAGTGGATAAAAAAAGAATTTATTGAATTTTGATTTAACTGACAAACGGTGTACACGCGCTTTGCTTTGGTGAAGAAATTTCCGGGATTCTCTCTCTCCCTCTCTCAAAATCCCGTACAGACAATGTCAATGTGGCTCCCGGTAGACACAACAACCACACACACACAATATACAAGCCCCAATCAACCGGGAGATTTAGACGACCGTCTCTCTTCCTTTTCCCGTGTCACTTGCATCGCTCCCGTTTTTGACAGCCCCTTCCCTCTCCCTTCCCTCCTTATAGTTGTAAACACACACACAGTCAAACATATTTTGAGCCCATTTTTACTTGACTCTTCCCTGGAGAAAGTTGAGCTACAGTTGGGATGGATGAAGAGAGAGAGAAAGTATTTCTGGAAATGTTTTTTTTTCTGTCGGGCAATCTTGAATTTGATAGGCCGTGGCGGCTCCTTCTCGAGTGTTTTTGCTAGTCCGTTTTTTCACTCTTTTTTTGTACTTTCTCCACTTCTCGTTTTCTCTATGCTTTTTTGCTCTGTACTTCCGTCCCAATTTTGAAATGGTGGGGTTGGTGGGTAGATGGGGAATTAAGTTGGCAGTGAAGGGAGGAGGAGAATGACGAACGTTTGTTCAACTTGAAATGGTCCACTTGACAATATTTCATGTTGCCTTCTCTCTTTCTTCTCTCTCCACATATTATAAGGGAATATGGGTCAGTTTACTCTCTCTCTCTCTCACACATACATGAGCACATAGACGAAGACTTATGAACAAGTAGGGAGGAGTTGGCGAGAACGCCCAGCACACAAAAAGTTGTTTATTTATTTGAGACAGAGAGAAGATTGCAAAATCTTGCCATTTTCTCTCTCTCTCTCTCTCTCTCTCTCTTCCCTTCATCCAGTTTGTGTGGCTCATGTTGACAAGACACACCAGGAGAGAGAGAGAGAAAGACAAGGGAGATTCATTTTGACTGAGATTTGGCGTCGTAATCTGGGTGAAACTTTTTTCCCTCCCCCTTTTCTTTTTCGGGATGACAGGTCATTTGTCCCATGACTCCATTAACTACATGTCAACTTTTACTTTGCAATTTCTATCTCTTAATCTCTCTCTTTCTCTTTGTCTACTTTTCCCTCGCCCCAGTTTTTTTCCACAAATTTTTATTCCCCACAATTTTCCATACAGTTATTACAAGCAACAAAGCTATATGACCTTGACCTGTCCCACAAAATGGAAAACTTTGGCCACGTCGGCAGGGAGTGACATTAGGAGAATCCGAATTCATTTTTTAACATTTAAAGGCGACCAGAGTTGGATCTGTATCCGAAAAGGAGATAATTGAAAGTGTAGACAAATAATATTCATAAAAATTGCATTTGGAGAGTTAAACTTTTTGTTTTAGTTATGATTGGCTACGGGAAAATCCCCTAAAGAGTTTAAAGTGTTACAAAATTTCTCCGGTTGTCTGTAATTATTAAAAAGCTCCCTCATCCTCCAGGCTGTTCTTCCAGGTTCTGACAGGCAGACACAAAGTTGTGACGCAACAGTTTGTCATAGACGTGCAGAAATAAAGAGAGTGAAAGCGAAAGTCCAATGTCTTTTCATATTCGAATTGGAATTGAGATTTCTCCGGAAGTTGACGACAAAGAGAAAGTGAGAGTGAGAGAGAGAGCAAGTGAGGATGTCTATTAAAATTTTCTGAAACCACATACACACACACACACACGACACAACTCCCATTTAAAACTTTTTTTAATACTTTCTCCTCACACACGCACTGTGCGCGGAACCACTCTCCCACCTACCCAAACACCACAACAAACTTTCATCGCAATCACAAATTTCATTTCATGGAGAGTCACCTACGTGCTCTCTTCTCTATCTAAACAGTTGGAGAAAGAGAGAAAGAATTTTTGCTGGAAGCCTTGTACACAATCACACGCATATTAGTGTGTTTCTGTGTGGTTTGCGTGTGTGTGTATGTGTGTATTTGTATGGAGCTGTCAAGTGCATTGATTTCGGAGAAGGAAAATTTTTAACCAAAGTCTTTCATCCCTTGAGCACTTTCACTTGTGCAATTTTAAATTATTTTTCTAATATTTATTTTTATTTATTGTGACTTTTTTTGTCATTCTCTCGTCATTGCAATTCTCGAAGTTTTTACATTTCCAGGGAATTTTCATTTTTTTCGTTTTCTTTGAAATACGTCGTAAGGTTTTATGAAAGGAAGAAAGGGGAGGAAATTGTGTTGATTACAGGTAAAAGTAGAGTACAGGGGCTGATTGCCACTGTCCAATAAAATTAAAGGTAACCCTTTGTCTTGAGAGAAATGGGTAGTGACCCTACGGGACTACTAATTCAAATAGTGTTAGTACAGGGGAGTTTGAGCATGACCTCGACAAGTCTGTAATGATGAAAATGGAGGATTTTGATGATGACGGTCAACTAAAAAGGAGAAAGTGAGCATCCATGATCCTAATTTGAAGAAAGGGGCATTTGGTTGTGGAGAAAGTTTAAGGGGAATCCATGGATGAGGTTTCATATCATGAGACTTGGTACACGCATTTCGTATGTCCCTCGAGAAGTGTCCCTGGAATTAACCCTTCCACTGGCTGTACGGCTGCCATTCGCCACTCATTCCGAACCTACACACAGAAAAAGAGAAAAAAAGAGAAAGTCACATTTACAATAAAGTACATGGAACATTGGGGGTAAGTACTGGTGGTACTTAAAACAATTGGTAGAATGACCCCCTCAGATCGCCTCCATCCTCCTCATTCTGTTAATTTTATTGGAGGAAATGTAGCCAGAGAAAAATGGCAGGGAGAGGGAAAGGTTTGATTGTAACAAGCCGACACTGTGTATCACACACACACACCACAAAGAAACTGAGGAGAGGATCATTTTCACTCACTTTCTCTCTCTAGACTCATATTGCCACTTCAAGTGTGTGTAGCGTGTGTGTATGTGTGTGGAGGAGAAAGGCTTTTTCTTCCCCTATTTGGAGGGGAAGAGTTGAAGAGGATAGTTTTCTCGAGCATTTCCCTCAGACAATGAGAAAGTGGAGAGAAAGCAGGAAATTCCATTGGGGGGATAGAGGGAAGGAGAGGAGAAATGATGAGGATAATTTAGATGTTGGATGGATGGATTGAGGAACATTTCGATTTAGAATGGGCTCCTCACTTTCTCTTTCTTAAGCTTGGCCACTTCTCAACCTAAAATAAATATCCTGTAATCAAACACCTCGCTCTATCGTCTAGCGTCGTATGTAAGGTCGTGGGGTACCGTAAAAAATATTTTGATGTCCCCGGGACTCAATGAAATTTGAATATAGGAACTACACTAAAAATGTTTCTTTCTCTTTCTAAAATTATTGTCTATTATTCAAAAAAATTTTCAACACACCCAACAAGTCTGAAGTTCGGAGGAAACTACAATATTTGTTTTTAAAAAACTACTTTCACCAGCCTTTCATTTAAAATAAATACGGTGTAAGCAATAACTTTTTGACTTTTTCTGATCACCCCTATTCGATCCGGTATTTTTCGGGACACATCATCGTAACGGGTAGACTGGGACGGCTTTTGAAGCATAGAGACAAAAATGTGTATGTAAGGATGACCGCCCACAATTTTTCTCGCGAAGGAGGAGAGAGAGAAAGTTTAGTGAGGATGACGGGATGGTGAAGGAGAGTTTGATAAACCATTTCTGGTCAATGAGCTAATAAATGATTGTCCTACAAACTGCTATTGTACTCTATTGTACTGGAATGGACAGTGGAGTGATAGTGACATTATCCGATTATTACTCACTTGCTCTACTTGACGAAACACTCGGAGGAAATTCTGACCAGCCAACTTCTTCACGTTCTGCAAAATAAAAATCATGACAAGAAACAAATCGTCAGTTCTTTCACGGGTAAAAAAGCTTGATAAATTAATATTAAATTTAATCTTCAGATTTGGCAATCATTGACGGGACACTCTTGGCGAATAGCCATATTTTATATATTTATTATTTTTAAAGAAGCTAAAAAAACTTTCATTAAATAAAAATGTCTTTATTTCCTTCAAATTTACTACACATTTCTTAAACCATCATTCGATTTTAATTGTGTGAAGAGAGGTTATTAATTTAATTAAATTTAATCCAAAAAATTGAAAACTCACCTCTACAGTCCACCCTGCATCCTCCAGTAATTTGGCGAATAAATTCGGGTACTATAAGAATATGAAACATAATTTAATTCTTTAATATATTCCGCAAACGACAACAAAGTAATTTGACTTCACATGTCAGTCACGTCATGTTTTTTAAAATCTGAAATTGTTCAATGTAGAAAGAAGCAAACTTACCTTTGACACATCTTCCAGTCCACGAGGTGTACTACAAACGAGAGTAAATCATAATGACATTAATTAACTTTGTTTATATTGAATTTTCACAACCCACAAACCAACATCCATGGGTCTTGACTTTGATTCACGTGTTTTGGTAATTACTTTTTATTTTTTTATTTGTGAAAAGAAAGAGTCAAAGGAGAGAAATTGGTCACCATACCAGGCGAAAGTGAAAGGGCGAGGGGAGAAAGGAGGGGCATTACATTTATGAACATCAATATGATGATGATGATGATTATGCGACTCCATGGAGAAAGTAGGGGGGATTGTGGAGGGAAGTGCCCACACGTGCTCACCCTCTCTCTCTTTCAGAAGGAGTCTTTCTCAAAAGGAGCAAATGAGTTGAATGGGAAAGCTCAGCCGAGCGCAAGTTGAGTGCAAGTGTATATCTATGTGTGTGTGGCTCTCTTTATCCCTTTTTCTTCTTAAAGAGGGAGGGGAGTCTCAAAGAAATGAACAAAATTAATTTTTGCCTTGGGAATCCATGGAGGAGAAAAAGAAACTTTTCCCCTCCCTCCTAATTACCCATAGACACATTCTTTTTATTGACCAATCGGGACAGGTGAACCAACACCCCTACTGCTCTACGTCTACCGTAATCCCTACTAATGTGACTTTCTCCAGCACGCTCCAGCGTCGGGCTTTTCTTGATATTTCTAATCAATAACAAACCAAGACTAGCGATAAATGTATTTAACGCCTAGCGGTCAAATTGTTTACTTTCACCGACCACAAAATTAATGAAATGACTAGAAATTCTCAGCTCAGCCTGGGCTTCAATTCCATGTATTACGGTACACAATAGGGAACAACAAAATTGACAATTATTGTACATGAGATTAGCATGAGCTCAACAATATTGTTTGGAAAGACTCGCTCCAAAAATTGAGAATTAATTATCCACCGAATTAAAAATCTGTCCAAAGAGTTAGGAATGGAGTGTGAGACTCTGGGGGGATGAAGCAAACTAATGAGAAGAAGTTTGTGCACAGGCAATACCCTAAAATAATTGGCTGGTGACTTTGTTATGAAAATATGATTTTGATGGTAGAACGACAATTCCCTCTTCTTCTTCTTCTTCTTGTTCCAAGTCCCTCGCCAACTCATCATTATACTTCGTCTAGTTGTCATGTACAATTGTGTGTGTGTGCGTTATGTGTGTGTATGAAATGTTGTTGCGTATTATCAGTCGTTTGTCCCGGGAAAGATCCTAATCATTTGTCAAATCCTCCGTCGAAACTAAACTAACTTAACCATCGTCGGTCGAGGGAGGGTCAAAGTTGTTCCCATTGGGGACTGCAACACTCCAACTTTGCCCTACTTTCACTTTCTCTCTTTGGCATCATCATAATCATCGTATCCTGTACTTGTACTTTCACAATTTATCCGTGCTTTCTCTCGCTTTCCTCGAAATTTTGTACGTATGCCATTCCCGACCTTTGAGGCTGAAACTTTATCTCTTTTGCTTAGTTGCATTGGAAAACAACACCCACGTTTAAAATCCAAGTTCGACGTCATTTGATTCTACTGATTACACTTGTTTTTTCATAAAAAAAACTTTGTAACTTTAAAAACTACACTAGTGAAGGAAAGAGAGTAGAGGAAGTAGGAGGATTAGAGAATGGATTAAATAATGGTAGAGTAAAAAATTGGAGAGATACATCACCAAATTTTAATTAGACAAAAGAAAAAGGAGAGACAAAAGGGAAAGAGACTCACTAATTTATCCCGTCAAATCCACCTCCAATCCCGACATGGTCTATCCCTGCCACCGTCCGGATATGGTTGATATGATCTACAGAGAAAGGGAGAGAAAAAGAAAGAGCAATTACAATATGTACAATTAAGCCCAGTTATTATTCAAATTTCATGTTCATTATATATTTTAGAACCATTATAGATAAAGGAAGGGAAAGAGACCGTAGGGGTTCAATTAGGAGTCTTGTGTATTAATTTGATTCAGGAAATCATTTTAAATCCGTTAAACTTCCTTCTGACCTTTCTATTTGTCCTATGACCTTTCCCTTGCCGCCTCCATGTTCCTTGGTTACCGTGACGTTCATTCAGAAACTTGAACCCGAAAGCCTGACCCTTTACTCAATTTTTAAATTCACATGCCACTTAAAGTGGCCACGGCTCCATCTCAAGTGTCAAGGCTTACAGAATGTATTGTGCGGGTCTCCTTTCTTTCACTGGAGCCCAAGTCCCACAAGGAAAAGAAAGCTCAACTAAATTGGTTCCTCTTTTTTTGGTCAACTGTTCTTGCCTCCTTGTTTCAATAATTGGAAAGAAGGGATGGCTGCCAACATCCAAACAGAACACAAGACACACACACACACATTCATCCAATCCTCCTTGGATTATTATCATTTCCTCTCCACTCAATTGCCCACCAAGCATTTCCCCTCCCTTTCTTTTTTTACCTGACTCTCCACATACTTCCTAATCAATACGAGCAAAAAATTGTGTGTCCGGCTGGGGAAGTCTATATTTTATCACCACACCCACACTCAGTCACACACACTCTCTCTTTTTCTCTCTCCCCCTCGATCTACAAACCCTAGCCAACAATTCCACAAACTTGTCCTCTCCTACCTATTTCTCCGCATTTCCTTTGGTCCTGTGTCCAACAAAACCAATCAACTCGCCACTTTCTCCTTACAGCACAATTCTCCACTCGCACTCTCGTTCTCCTCTCCAGTTGACTGAGTCACCAGAGATAGACCTTTCTGTCCTCCTCCTCCCTCTGCCCTACGTACACAAAAATCCTCTCTTCCAAAATGAAGAAAAAGGAAAAAAAAGTTATTTTCCCTAGTGACTTCCATATAATTTTTCATTATTTGCCCATCGCAAACAACTAATACGCGAAATCCTGTACAGAATAATATTAGCCTTCCTCCTCCTCCTCCCCCGCCCGCCCGCGCCCTACTCCCCGCCAACCTCTCTCTTTCTCAATCCCGGCAAATTACGACAAAAATCTTCCCTCCCCTCTTCTTTTCCTCCCTCCTCACAAATCTCTCATCTATCAATGAATGTCAGAGTAAATAAATGTTTCCATCTTTTATTACCACTGCTCCACCACACACAGACATACACATACACACACGGAGAAAAAGAGAGAGGGAAAGCAAAGCTTTCAGAGCAAACAAGGAATTGAGTGTTCACATTCTAAGATTCACAGTGCAAAAATGACTATTACTATTACTCTCTGTCTGTCTACGGATACTTGTACGGCGGATGTGAACTGAAAAAAAAACTTAATCTCTCAACTCTGGCAATTATTTTGAGTGAAATTGCAAAAAAATTGCATTCCACAACCAGTCCTCAATTTTTATAAACTTTTTTTTCTCCTTCTCTGGATGCAAAAAGTGTGGATGGGAAGGGAAACTCATTTCATGCTGTGAATTTTTATTAACCTACCGTAAGTTGGGATGTTAGACTAACATTTTTAGTAGATTTGACCATTTTCAAACAAAAATTTGTGCCAAAATTCAAAACACAATTGAAAAATTCATAAATACTCGCAAAAATTCAGTATTACTTTCTCTTTTTTAGTATATTTAACTATTAATAAATCCTAAAATCTTCATTAGAAATTCCAACGACATTTCCGCCCGGGGTCACTCCCTCACAATTACAGTATTTGATAATTTCCGCCCTCCAAAGAATCCCCCTTCCTCTCTGGGCCTCTCCCATTTTTTTGGCAAAATAATTGAATCTCATGGTATAATATGGTATGGGGTGGACTAGAATTGCATGTGCAGAGCCGAATGAGTAACAGAAAATAAAATTGCAAATTGCAAAAATTTTGCGCTAAATAAACTGTTGCTGGTTATCCACCAAACCACACAAGCCCAAACACATTTCCTCTCACTCCCACACACCACAACAGCAGTGTGTGTGTGTGTGTTTAGAGAGAGAGAGATATGAAGAAGGGAGGGATGGAGATTGTAGATTAAGTTTATTATAAACGTGGGGTTAGGAGTCCGGAGTAAATGGGGAAAAGCTTCAGGATTTTTAAGTGCCTTTTATGTAATAATCTTGCTCTCTCTCTCTCTGTTTCTGTCAGAAAGGAAAAGGAGGAGGAAAAGAATGAGGAGCGCACAACAAAGAGACGGGGGGAAAGTAGAGAAAGCGAGAGACGGAGAGAGAAATAGTAGCTGCATCTGCTTTTATGCTTCCCCGACTACAGTACATATGTCTTGTATTGAATGCATACGACATACGTACGCCAAGCATGTGTGTGTCTGTGTGGGAAAGGGGGTCATGTTCTTAGCATAATGATCAAGATGAAAAGACTGCGTGTGTGTGTGTGTGTGTCATCCCTCCCGCCTTTGATCTTTACTTTGTCTCGAATCCTTTGACGAGGGGGATCCAACCAACTGTCCCTTTATTGTATTCAATCATTTTATTAAACCTCCTTATCCCAAACGATGACGACGTCCTTCTCTCTCTCTCTCTCTCTGGTGTGTGTCTAGACTCATATCCACTCCCTCTCCATTCTTTTTTCCTCAAAGGTGAGCTCAAGATTTTTCTGGTCTGAAGCCCTTCAATTTCCCTACTTTCACTGCATGCCTGCCTATATGTGTACATACATGCGTGTGTCTCTGGGTACAGGGAATGGAGGACAGCGTCAACGTACAAGGGCAACAAGGAAAGATTCTTCCACAAGATTCCTCGTACCTGAGTCCACATTCTTAAATTCAAATCTCTCCTTTCATCTTCTCCCTGGAACAGGAGGAGTGGGCAATAAAAGGAAATCACACGCACACACACAACTCCCTCAATCCACATTCACAATCTTTTTGAAGGAAAAATTTTTTGTGGAAATATTATGGATCAGAGAATCTAAAATTGTTTGATTTTCAAAGGGAGGCGAAAAAAAAACAAAAATGAAATTTTTTGGTGGACTCCACTGTCATGTCTTCACTTCACAGAGTATGAGAGCATATAATATAATAGATTTTCCAACAGAATTACAAAAAGAAGGATATAGAAAATTTGGAGAATTTCCAAATGAAATATTCAAAAATTTGAATGTAAACAGTCACAGAGAGCGAGCGGAGGTTCAAAGGATAAAATTAAATTATTCATTCTAACCCATTTTCTACTCTGTCAATATTTTCCTAGAAAAATGCATCAGCATTCAAGTTGAGAGAGGAATTTAAGAAATACGTTTAAAAATTCAAAATGACACATATTTATTACGGAATATTTTTAAAATAAATAATGAAACGTGACAGTTAGTATTTCTAATTTTAATTTATTATCTCCTTATAAATTGAAGAACTAGACAACCAGTTAAAAACCTGTTCAAGGACTTTCTCCATTTTACAGCGTGGAAAATGAATTCCCTACAAATTTTGGTAGTGAAAGCTTCACTCTATTTTTTCTTCCAACCTGGAATCCTCGCTCCTGGTTGTCAATCCTTACACATAAAGACAAAATTTAGTGGAGAGAGAAAGAGAAAAAGTCGGAGATTGGCTCATCTTCCTCCAACAGTTTGCTTTTTCATCCCTTTCAGCCGCTCTTCTTTTTATCCTAGCTGTAATGTAATTAAGTAAGTATTTCCGAGTCCCGCTTCATTTCTCTCGCTTTCTCTTTGATTTCACCTCTTCCTCACTTTTTTAACTTTTTTATGCGTGCACGGATGAAACTCCGCTCAGCTGCCTCCAGATCTCATCCCGTCGTCTGTGTACCCACCTTACAATTGTCTCCCGCTCCACTATATTGTACACCTATGTGGTCTACTCAGTGGCTTTCACCCGCTTGGCAGTGACACAGGCAGAGACTGTGTGCAAGGAAGAACCTTTTATAATATACTCTCCAGTTTGACTGACACTGAGATACCGTATTTGTCTGTTTTTAAACCTGTTTAAATTAAATAAGACCTTAGATGATGAGACCTGGGGTTCAATCAGACTGACTACGGTGTCACGTCACAGGAGAGTATAAAGACAAAGGATTTCGTGACAGTCGAATGGAAGAGGAACGTAAGGAGACCCATAGAAAAAGAGAGAGAAAGGTACAGAGTTGTCTATTGCTTTCTTCGCATTCAAAAGTAAGGAGGTTGAATTCCGCTTTCAAATTCAATTATGCTCCTCTCTTCCCTCCAACTCACAAAAAATGGAGTCTCTAGAATGAAACTATAGACTTTGACACATGAACACAACCTTTTTTCCTTTCTTTCTTCTAAATGCTTACGAAAGTGGGAAAAGGCCAGGAGAGAAAGTGTGTATGAACACACGGAGGATGCCGTAAGGCCTTCGCAATGTTGAGGAGAAATTTTTAAAAAATCCTCAACTCTAGTTTTTGACGCACTTTTCTGGAACACAAAATTTTAAATTTCCCCTGTAAACAAAATTGTTTCCTGAGAATTTAACGCCTGAAATCTTCGGATATTTATTTCTAAAATAATTTCTGAAATTTTTATCGTTAAGTGGATTCATTTTTGACTAGCATGGAGACAAAAATTGATTCTTCCCAGTACTCCATTCTAGTTTTTACGGTATGTACTGTTAAGGGGGGGGGGGGGGGTTTGTAGGGTTGTAAAAATCTTATCTTTATCTACTCAACTATCTTTTTTGATTATCCAGGGACTTGTCTCAACTCCTTACATGCATTTAACTACATAGATAGCTTTAGTCAAAATCGAGAATCAAGAGAAAGAGAGAGAGAGAGAGAAAGAGCGGGGAAAGAGAAAGTACATAGAGCGAGGATGAATGAAAGAGGAAAAGCCAGACTTTATTTCTTCCCTCTCATGGAAATCTAACCACAGCTTTTTTTCTCCCTTTGCTTTCTCTTTCTACAAATACCATCTAAATTAAAATGTATGATTCTTCCCTCCAACTCCTTCTTCCATCCTTTTCTTCGGCTTTCCCTATTAGATTCGCAAATGTGAATTTATGGCATAGAAAGTTGGAGGGATGCAGCTGTTTCCTCCTTTCCCTCCTCTTTTCCATGTATAGTATATTTATATATGTGTGTAGAGTCCCATTGACTCGTATTTCTTTTTTTTCTTCTCTCCATCCTCCTTTTGCTGTGTGTGTCTACTGTGTAATAATTTTGTACCATTCCCTCCATCCGGATTCTCTCCTCTTGTAATTTGTATGAAAGAGAGGCTTTGAGCAAATAAAATTTTTTATTATTCCAATTCCAATTCTACAGGATGATTTGTGAGGAGAAATGTCTCTAGGATTCTTTTCCAGGGAAATGAAAGTTGGAGAAAGTCCTTATCTATTATATCCATCTTTTGGATTATTCGACTTTGTTTGGAGTTAAAATTTTTTTTGTAATTATTTTGATGGGGAGAGGAAGAGGGAAAAGAATGGAAGAAAGTATTAAAGGGTAAGAGAGGGAAGAAAGTAGAGAAAAGGAAATTATTGGGAGATATTGAGAAGGGCAATCGAGTGAATAGCGACAATCAATCAAGTCCAGGAGGAGCCATCAACCTCCATTTAAGACGATTGAGATTGCACATCCAGAAAATTGTTTGGACGGCTCGCGTTGCTGGAGGGGAAAGTAGTAGAACACGACAGTCAGAGGGGGAGGGTATGATGGGATGAAAGCTGGATGAAAGCTGGATGAATGGTTCATAAAATATAATTTACAGTGTGTGTAATAGGAGATGCTGGGAAAAAGTTGTGTGTGGCGGGGGAGGAGAAAGAAGAAAAAAAGTATTCGTATTCTCCTTACCTATGACGTCACTGATACTGGCGGATTCATTACAAGTTATATACAGGTTGTAAAAATTCACCATGACTAGTCCTCCTTTCGAACTCTACAAAGGGAAAGAGAGAAAGAGGGAGGAGTAAATCAATTGAGATCATAAAAATTGAGGAGAATCAAATTGTTTCAATTAGAATAAAGAAACTTCTTTTTTACTATGTACATTACAATCATTTCAATGTCTTTTCTTTCAAAAGAAAATAGATTTGAATAAACTGCAGAATCAAAATATTAGCAAGATTTTGGAATAATAATTTGAAATATTCTGATTTTTTAAGAGAAGAAAAGTAAACTATGTTCAGGATTTTCTTCTTTTGAAATGTAAAACATGCAAATTAAATATTTTTCTCACGACTAGCCGAAGAATGTCATCAGGCACATTGCGGGTGCTGTAATAAAATTAATTAAAAATGTATTCAAAATTCCTCCATTTCAATAACCAAAATACAAGTAATACAAATTTTAATAATTTAAATTTCCCTCTATAAACTCACCTGTTGCACAGTGAATGAGCTGAAGAATGGGAGAAAATGACTGGAGCCTTTAAAATAAAATTCCCCAATTAATTTTATTTATCAATCAAATTTTTAAAAAAAATACTTTCTCTCAAAGTGAAAGCCACTTACACTACTAACAGCCAGGGCATCCTTCATTGTCTGTACGGAGACATGTGATAGGTCCACTATCATCCCTGTCAATCAAAACCCAACCACGACTACATCAAATCTAATTCATACACTGCTAAGAATCAGTTCCACAATTAAATATAATTGGCCCTCCTAATTCAAATTAAAATCCTTCCAACTTACCCAGTCGATTCATCTCACGAATCACCATCTAGGGAAAAAAGAAAAGAAAAATATGTAGAAAGGGAAAAAAAGCGAAAGCATCAAGTGTCTACATATTCCATATTGGACAAACAAAAAAATTGACTGCAATAAAGTCTTTTGCTCTCCAGACACACACACACACAAACCATAGCGAGGCACACACAGTAAGGCTCAGTAGGAGGGAGAGAGGCTATGGTGATATCCGAAATCCAGATCCGAAGACCCTTTAGGCACGACATTTATACATGGCGTCTGTCTTTCTTTTAAATGTACCCAATTCACATTGTACCCCGAGAAAAAAATGTGTAGACTTTGAACTCGACGGCTCTCCTTCTCTCTCTCTCTCACACACACACACACACAAATGGAATGAAATTACAAGTTGTAATGACCCTTCGCCTTGTGTGTGTGTGTGTATCCCTTGCCCCCAGGATGATTCACATGGAAGATTAGTCGAACTCTCTTTCTTCCCCGAGTTTTTTCTCTCTCTTGACTCCCTTGACTCTCAAAACCCAAACGCAATGCAAGGCATTGCACTAGACCACACGCATCCAGACACACACATGCATGCACGAAAGAAGAAGACATGGAAGAGAGAGAGAGGGAGGGAGGGAAGCAATGAAATGAAAGGAGCCAAAGGAATGCATTCAACCATTCTCAATGGCTGCCTTATGCAATTACACTGTAAATCGATTTATGCCTGCTAAACCTCCCTAAAGAAATTCAAAAAACTTGTCTTCCTCCTTCCGTCTCTCTCTCTCCCTCACACACACACAGTCATACACACACACTTCCTTGCTTTTCTCCACTAATGGATTTTCATTTCCATTGCATTGCTTTTCCTTTCCTTTCCTCCTTTCCTTTTCTCACCCAAAAAAAAGAGAGAAAGAAATTCCTTCTCCTCAATACTTTCTCGCCTCAAAATTTCTCTCTCCTCCTTTTCCTTTCCTTTCATTCTCCTTTCTCCACACATTTCTCCCTGCAGTTTGGACAAAGCCTCATTTCCACTTCATTGAACATTTTTCTCCCCCCTCTTTCTTCCCTCCCGCCACCATCGTCACCCCCGTCTTAAAGGTCAATTGTTTACTCTACTTTCATATATACAAACCTGGACGACTGCCTTTCTTCCTCTTCCCTCCCCACACAAAACTTTTACTCTTTAAATATTTGCTGTTCGAATTAATCCTTGGTCTAATTGAATATGTGTCCCACCCTCCGTCGTCACAGTTCTCACTTTCTCTCTTTCTCCTGAAATATTGCAAAACTTCAACGAGTGAATTTGAAGGAGCAAGAGAAAGCCTAAAAAATATTTTTTGTACTCTCACAAAAAAAAATTTCCCACTTTTCCAGGAAATGGATAAAGAAGAGGATGTTGTAGAAACGGGGGAAAATGTGTAAGATTCCCCTTAATTGGATTAGGGTTGTAATATAGTTACAAACTTTACATTAGCTCCATCCCACTAGAAAGGACGAGAGGGAGAAATTAAAAACTAGTTTAGAAAGTTTTTTTTCAAAAAATTTCCTTCCTTATTATAAAATTGGGGAAAATTATCGGGAAAGGTTATTGGAGACAAGTGGAGAGAAAGTGAATGAGATTTCATTAAAAGTTTGTCTCTGTAGCGACACATCCACATTGGCATGGGGCATCAGCTGGGGAAAATATTATAATGGTTGTGGCCTGTAAACTCTTCATCCTCCAAACACACCAGCCCATCTCTTTCTCTTTGTCACTCCAACTATTCGGAGGAGGCTGGATTTTGGGAGGCATTAAGAATGCTCAGAACAAATTGATTTTCATGTGACAACTAAAAGGTTCATTAATCTACTCTCTTTCTCTATCCCACCCACCCTCCTCCCTCCTGTGTGTGTGTATCCCAGTGTATGTACTGGAGTCTCAAATCCCCGGGAAAATGGAGGACAAGACATGCTCTCCCCGAGATTAGGAATTGTGGAGGACAAAGTTACAAGACTCTTCATCGTCTTTCCGTCTCGTCTCGTCTGGGAGGGAAAGGAAGTTGTTATGGAGACCAAAATGTTGGCTTTTTTACACGAAAAGGACTTCCCTGCTTTGGCTAAAGAGAAAGGTGAAAGTATTGTGGGTGTAGGTGTGTATCTATTGTAGAGATGTATTACGGCTGTTTATGAATCCCACATGTTGAATCTACATGCTGTGGGAAGTGAGGGACGGAGGAGAAATGGAATATGGAACTTTGAGTATTTATATCCTGTCTGTTCCCATTTCACTTTCAGTGAGAGACAAAGGAGAGGAGGGCGGGTGCGTGTGTGAGTGAAAACTTTCTCTCTCAACCTTGGCACGCACAACTCATCTACCCTACACACACACACTACACAGGCAACCACAGCTATGGAGCTAGCCAGCTATTCCTCACTTTCGTTTTTTCTGATATCTTCATCTCCCTAAAACTTTCTCCCTTTCTTTTTTGGTTTGGCTGATGGAGGGGGGCTCAGCCACAAGGGCCTTTCTTCATCCAACATCTTACAAGTGAAGGAGAAATTTTGAGAACAAGAAAGAATGGAACACCCGGGAGATGTATTTTTCAACCAAATTCACAATCCGCTTTTTCAAAGTAGAAAATAGGGAGAGGAGGAGGAGGTAGAACACCCGCACACCGCTCATTTGTTTTCAATTTTCGAGAGAGAGAGAGAAAGGGAGAGAAAGCATAACAGCTGTTGGATGATTTATAAAATCCCGCTCATAGATTGAAAAGGAAAAAATTAATTTTCTCTTCTTAAACCTCCTTCCATTTTTTATACAGATTTTGAGAATTTAATCAAAAACCTTTTGATCTTTAAAATTTTTTATATTTTTTTCAAAATACTGCAAACCTTTCCCATCCCAATTTATCGCCATTTTAATAATCTCTTTGAAAAAAAACCAAGATATTCGTTTGATCTCTGCCATTCTGTATCCAATTTCCGGTTTGCTCAAGAAAAAAACAGAAATTCTTCTTTTTTATTTTTCCTACAATCAAATAAATTTTGTCAGGTTTTTCACTCCCTTCAAAAATGGTGTTTGTACAACACATAACAAAAATCATTGAATTTTCCCTCTTCTCGCCCACCATAAAACAAGTTGTGGTTCACCGTGTGTGTGTCTGTATTGAGATAATTTAATCCCCCCACGACAAATTACATGATGTACACTCCCTAAATTTATTAAGTGATTCCCCTCCTTCCATTTTTTTCTTTTTTTCCTCTCCTCCCCATCCCCCTCCTGATTAAATGAGCAACCTGGGATGGAGTAAAGAGGAGGAGGGGGGGTTGACATAAAATTTGCTAAGCTGTGTTGCAACTACTCAGCCTTTGTGGTACCATGGGGGGCTTACTAAAGCTGTCATGGTCACGGACCCCCTCTTCCCTCCTCCTCCTACTTTCTCCATAGTCCATGATGTGCACACGGATTCCGTATTATGTACGTCCATGTGTATAATGTACACAGCCCTATTTCTTGGCATCTCACAATTCTTCATCTACTACAGTCTACATACTAGACTAGAAGGAAGGAGATGTTGTCCTGGGACTGTCCTCGTAAAAACGGCCCAGCATCAACCCATCCTCCGGAACGTCCATGCTAAAATATAGAAGATCCACCAGGAGAAGCCGACTCACAAGAAGAGAACAAGAAGGGAAAAAAGATAAAGGTGAATAGTGGCTTCTCTTCCTTTCTCTCTCTCTCTCCCTCCTTTCCTTGTCTGTTTTCTCTTGTGTGTGTGCCTCTAGTTGGTGGTTGACTATGGAGAGTAAAGACAAGTTGTGAATCCCTGTGGTGTCTTCCCCACTCTCTTAAATTGCCATCCCTATCTGCATCATGAAAGAAACGTTTGTACAAACTTTCCCTTTTCTCTCCCTCCCTCCCTCCTCCTCTGTCTTTCACACACACACAAACAAATTCAGTTAGTGGGATCATCCTGTTGACTCACTTCGTCCTCCGCAAGTTATTGATCTTAACTGGAATGGTGGTGGCTGCGCCACATCATCATTTGATTCTCCTCATTTCCAAAAGATGACAATTCCCGGTTCGAACTACTGTCCCTCCACACACACACACACCCGTAATGGGTACAATGCGGAGGGGTATGCAGAGGGTGGCCCGGCAAATAATGCCAAGAGTTATATGAACAGGCACACACACTCCGGAGCCTCTGGAGTGACATGGAGGGAGGAGAGAGAGGAGGGAGACCTCTGATCATGGATGAGAGAGAATTCGAGTGAAAATCAATTTAGGGAAAGAGATGTTGCGTGATAGGCTATTATGACTGGAAATGGTCCTATACCGCTAACCCCTTTTCTCTGTTTCACTTCCCTTTCTGCCTCCTCCGTTTCTTCAGTACTAAGGCCAAAGCCTTGGATGGTTCCCCTCCCAAGATCTGATATCTATCAACGTAGAAATGTGATAGTCTTCTCCTCTCTCTCTCCCTTTATTATATTAGCAAGGTAGTTGTCAGTCTATCTGAATTCGGGAGAATGACTCTGCTGGGAAGGAAAGAGAAGAGATTACAAATATTCTATTGCACTTTTACATGGTTATTGTTATGGAGACGAGAAGAGAGGAGACTGGAGCTTACACAGAGAGAGAGAGAGGAGAGAGAGATCTGGAATACTTGGATGAATTGCAAATCGTCCTTCTTTTCCCTGCTTTCTCCTATCTCTTATTTTGACCATTTTTTTCTCAACATACTCCAAAAGGCAAGGCTGCCATTCCGCCCACTATTTTCCCCGTTCCGGGTCCAATGAAAATAATATGGAAAGGAACCGAGGAAATCCCGTTTTATTTTTTCCCTGTGTGTGTGCGTGTGTGTGTGTGGAGGGAGAAGAAGAAACCTGGTGAATTCAACATGTGTAAGAGGAGCATGTGTGTGTTGTGTCTTTATGCATGCGTGTGTGAGTAGGGAAAGGGAGAAAGGAGCATGAGAATTTTTTTACACTTTAGATCTAAATAGGCACTTTACTCGACCTTATTTTTTTATTTCACTTTTCGTCGGATTCTCATGCATTGCATAAAGTGCAATGCATAACCCACACACACACACAGGCAGGCACACGCAGACACACATACTCACTCTACCACAGAAATGTAGCATAAAGGAAGAACGAGAAGTGAGGCATGACCCTCCCCTAATTTTACTTTCCCTTTCTTACCGACTACCCGGCCCACTGTGAACATAACCCCGCATAATATAGAGCTACTCTCTCTTTCTCTCTCTCCCAAGTACACACACGGCAGCTTGCACTGAGGAGAGTGGGTGAGAGAGAGAACTGTGGCAATACAAATGCAAATTACATGTTATGACTCCTCGACCACACACACACACACACACACTTTCTCTCTTTGTTTCTTCCTAGGCCCAGGTAGATGAGCCCCTTCGCGAGGATATTACATGGAGCGTTACAATAAGAAAATGCTTAATTTTTCCACGCCTCGTCTCCTCCGCACAGTCCCCTCCTCCTCCTCCTTCCCTGTAAGCCGTATTTTTCGACTGTGTGTGTGAGGATCATACTGGAGTGAATGGCTCACTTATTTTTATTCAGGAAAAAAAGATTCTCCCTCCACAACACTCGACACAGGATTTATTTGAGTAGTACATACTAGAATACATGCGGATTGATAATAAAACCCGGGAATTTTTTTAAAGCTTCTTAACTGGTCTTAAAGTTTACACACACACAAATCCGGATTGAAAAGGTTTCAATAATTTAAAAATCTGCGGAGAGTATATTAACGCACATGAAAAGTGGGTGGACTTGAAGGAAGAATTCGTAGTTTTATGGAAAATTTTAAGAAAAATCCAGCGAAAGAGTTTTGACTCCACATTTTAATGGGAATCAAATCAAAATTTTAAAATCTGGAATAGTCAAAATATCTTACCTTCCCAAATTCTTTTAAGCCTTGATTTAAGCCACTTGATTTGGTCTTCTGCATTTGGTCATCTACTACGGAACTATCCGCCCTGAAAATTGCACCAAAAATATTTTTTTAACAAATTATCAAAAATTGTTTTAATTATTATTTTATCCCAAACTTTCTCTTTTTTTCATTAGATCAACCTTCTCTCGGTAAAAAATCTCCACTGACACACTTACCTCCATGAAAAACTTTTTCGTTATACTTTTTACTTTCGCTCAAGTGGACTAGAATAAGATAGTGGAGGAGAAAGTGTAGTGTAGGTAGTGGAAAAGGGAGAGGAGAGTGAAAGAAAAGTGAGTGAGTTTATATTGTGGCATCCATCGACCAGTAGTTGATACAAGTCCTTACAAGTTGCAACATGTTTCTCCTTCTCCCTTTCTCCTTCTAGAAATAGGGTGGGAGGGTGGAGAAAACTATACAGGCGTTGTCGATCATAACCCAGATCGCTTTCCCCTTCTTCCTTCTCTCTCTCTCTTGAAAAGTCATGCCATTGACGATATGGGATTGTGATATGAGAGAAAGCACTAGAGCTCACAACTGTAGAGATCTACTCGCGCGGAGCTGCACTCTCTCTCGCTCTTTTCTCCTGTGTCTGCAGCTCAAGGACTTTCTCCTGAGAAACCAGGAGAACTCAGCACACTACACTCACATGTTGGGGAGAGAAGAGCACATATATTGATCAACTTTTCTCCTTCGCTTTGTTGTTCTATCTATCTAAGGCACTTTTAATGTCTGTCTTTCTCTCTCCTTCCCACGATCCGCACACATTGCATCCATTGCACTGCACCGTATATATATACATATATATATATCGGTTGTGTGTGTGCAGGATGAGCTACTCAATTTCACCTTCTCTATCTCCCCCCACTCCAACCTCCACATGCTTTGGACAAAAGAGAAGCACACACTCACTCTCTCTCTCTCTGGGAAAGAGAGAGTGAGTTAATATAAAAAATAAGGGAAAAATGACGAGTTTTCATTTCATTTTCCCAATCGAAAGAAAAGAAAATTCTTTTGTTACTCCATATCTCATTCTCCATTCTTTGGAAATAAATAGGAGGGTGAGAGAGAGAAAAGGAGGGGGAGAAAGTGGATGAAAGGGGGAGGGGGAAAGAAAGATTGTTTTTATATTGTGTACAAAGCAGGAAAGAAAGTGAAAAAATGGATAAAATATATTTGAAGCTTCTCCCTCTCTGTCTCTGTGCCTACAATTAGAAAAGCATGTCAGAACAATGAAGAAAGTAGACACGAGGATCATGTTTTTTTCATTCTATAGACACCCCTCCATTAAGTTGGAGAGAAAAGGAGGAGAATGAAACCCACACTCCTTTGAACCATATTTTAAAAATGTTTTCTCCACATTTTTTTCGGAATTTCCTCCTCTTCCTCCTCTCCTATTTCCCTACTTTCACCCCAAGGAATGTGCTTTGCGGGTGTGTGTGTGTTGGATGAGGGCTGTGAATGGCAGTCATTGTTCTTCCCCTTTTGATTTTAACAAGCTGTCTAAACTGAGAGGAAGAGGAGGAGGAGGTGGATGGTGTGGAGCTGACAAGGGTATCATTTTCAAGGTTTATTCTATACTCCTCAGAATTTTACTGGAAGTACACACACACACACACCTCCCCAGATTACTCCGAGATAATGTATGAAGGTGGGTGGGTGGGTGGGGGTGTGTGTGTTGACTATATATGGAAAATTGGTTTCTCCTTTCCCGTTGAATGATCCGAGAAGTACATACTCATACAATATTCAATCCAGGATGAAGCTGAGGTGGATTTCGATGAAGAGGAGAAGAGGGAGGAGGAGAAGTGGATGATAGAGTTTATATTATGGCAATCTGCATGAGGGTTCTAAAAGAAATGAAGCATAAATTACTGGGGTAGGGGAGAGAAGGAGGCAAATGTAATGTGGAAGCTTTCTCAATGTCCCGACGAGAGAAAGTAGTGAGGGTGATGGGGAGGATAAGAGAGACAGAGGCGATTGTTTCTCGCTCCTGATTTACAATCAAATTTTCTTTTATGTTCACCCCTCAGTCTTACTTTTTTCTCCATTGAAATTGAACGAGAGGAGGAGGAGCATGTACGTAGGGATTGGATGAGAGGTAAAAAAATGAACCTCCTCAAAATATCATTACACAAGGAAGAGAGCAACAGTGGCAGGGTGTGTGTGTGTAAGGAGATGCTTTCACTCTCCAAACTTTCATCAAGACAAACTTTACATGTCATTCTCCTCTTTTCTTGTACACCCCCACTCAACCCACCATCTTGTACCTCCTTCAAAATGAGGAATTTAGAGTGAGAGCTCTCGAGAGAGAAAAAATATCTCGCTTGCTTTCACTCTAATTAAAAATGAGGAAATCACATACACACTTTGAACAGCCAGGCACACACAGAGATTAAGAGTGTTGTGTTGTGTGGTAAAAGTGAAAAATTTACAAGAAGGAAAGTCAAGCAACTTTTCTGGGGAGAGAAAACTCTACATTATTATCATGTCAAGGAAAAAGGGTGTGTGTATGTACTTCACTTCACTGTATGTCTCTTTTTCTGTAATGTAATGTAAGAGAGACAGGAAGAGGAGAGAGAGAAATTGGTGTAGAGAGAACGACGTTGCCTGGGTGACCTGACCTGAACATTTCATTAAGACATGTTGTCTTTTATCATTGCCACTTGCCATATGAACTGTGTAATTTACCCACAGAGAATTCTATAGTGAGTCACTAAACACACACGATCTCATAGAGAGAGAGACTTTCTCCAAGACATCTTCATCATGACAAAGTGAAGGTTGTGTATCAAATTTTTTTGTAACACACCACGCACACTGTGACTGTACAGTCAGTAGAGCTCAGTGTTCAAAGAATGTAGTGTACATTGTAGACTGGGATTGTAACTGGAGGACGAAAAAAATGGAGGGAGTGAAAAGGGGTTCGAGCAATTTCAAAATTATTCCGAGAACCTTTCAGAGAAATGAAAATGCAAGAGATCGTCTCTCCTACTCACTTTCTCCCTTACACTTCTTCCCATGCTTCCAACTTCCTTGTCACAGGCCCCCCTCCATTCCTTCTGAGCTCTTCAAATTCATTCGAGGAAATTGTGAGGGAAGCTTTCTCCCTTTTCTCTGTCTTGAGGAAAAATATACAGGAAAAGAAAGTTTTTGTGCATTCTTAAATGTGAAACCCCACTCTTTCTCTAGACACATGACAAGTTCGAAGGCTCTTCTCACTGTTCCACACTACCACCAACATGGCATGGCAGCAGCACAACATAATCAGACAAAGACGAGACAAAACCACCATTTTTTAACTTTCTCCTCCACCCTCTCTTCTCTCTTCCTTCTTCTCGCCTATGCTATATACTTTCACCTTCCTCACAGGCATTCCACTTACCACAAACAGAGTCCTTCTCACAGAAAGAAGGGAGAAGGGAGAAAGTGGTAAAAGCCAGATTTTTCATTTCGATTAAAGTGGGGCGGCTGTGGTTTCCCCCGTTTGACTCCACTCGTCTATTTTTGACTTGGGTGAAAGTGCTCTTTTATATAGCAAACATTCCACTGTAAAAACCTTATTCTGACTTTTTTTTGTCTTATTGCCCTCCACTTTCCCTCCACACACACACTCACGCACACCCAACTTTCTTTGTCTCTTATTCAACTTCACATTTTCCCTTACATTTTCATTTCTTTACTCAGCACAGCACGTAATTTTTTTCATGTCCACCCTCTCTCCATGTGATAATGTAGTATATTCACTACTCATCAAGTTGAAGAGGACGGATTAAATGACTTTTTTCATCTCTCTCTCCCTCTGTCTCTGTGTGTGTTAATTATACTTTGCTTCCTTCCTCCTTTTCATCGTTTGCCTTCTCCTCCTGCACTCTACTCTGCATTTTAAGATGCGAGGGAGAGAGAGAAGGGCTGGGCGCTGAAACCATGGAGTGTAATTAAAAGAGTGAGCCCTTCCAACGGCATGGAACCACCTTTCACTCTCTTCCACCGCTGAACCAATTGATCATTGTCAAAGTGAAGAATTTAGTACGTGTTCATGTGAATGCATTCATCTATTAGAATTAGAAGGAATGTCCCGACTCCTTTCTCTCCTCCCCCTCTTTTCTCTCCCCCTTCTCTCCTTTTCTCTTTTGAGAGAGAATGTCTTGGCTGTCTCTATCATTTTAATCCCGCCACTTCCCTCCTTTTCCTGTGGCTTTCCAAGGCACAAAAAATCCACTAAATCTTTCACCATGAATTTTTCCTTCTTCTTTCTCTTTCTCTCTCTCCTCCTCATTTCTCTCCATTCTCTTCAGAAAATCTTTTTCCCACACACAAACCGCCATTTTTTAATTGTCCCCTGACTGGGACGAAACTTGGATGAAATGTGGGATTAAATAAAATTTAGAATTCTCGCGTCAAAGAATTTCCATGGACCAAAAATAAAGAACAGGGTGGAAATTGAATAAGGGTGTAGTGGTCCCTTGAGGACAAGTTCCTTAGATTTGTTCATGGTTGAGCAAATGTGGACAAAATAAGGGAGAATAAAGGAGAGAGAGAGAGAAAAGGCCAGGAGACAAGAAAAGTAGTTTCTCTTCAATTTGGACAAAATTGATTGGATTTGGAAGGGAAGGGAGGACAACACAAGGAACACACACTCTCTCTCACCCTCTCTCTCCCTTTCACGCACAAGACTTTCCCAGGTACGCACAGTTCATCATACACAAGAAAGGGAGAGAGGGGGAAGAAGCAAAGGGGAGGAGGGTGAAAGTAGTCCTTTCTTGCTTTCCCTGGGCTGGGTTGCCAATGAAGGATCATTGATGATCAGTGAGCCGTGACAAAAATTTCTTCTTTTGTTTCAACTCATGCGAGAATGACAGGAGGAGGGGGAGAGGAGGAGGAGAAAGGGAGAGACATTCCCTCGTGTCTTTTGTGTGCTCAAACAAAATACCAAATTCCCTTTTTCGGGTCTAGGGAGCTCCAAGGATGATGCAGCCTTGCATTTGTGTGCCTAGACTTACGCATTGTCCGATGCAGGGCTATGCAAGACAGAACAGGAAAGGGAGCGGCGTGCTGCGTAAGAATCAGCTTATTGTGACCATTTGTTCCATTTCCTCTTTCTCCCCTTCACTATAAGACTGACACATCATGGGCTGTCATGTGCGTGGACGATGCTATCCGCGCGGTTCCTCTCCTACTCCGCCTTCTCATACACACACGGACCAAAGAGAGTGAGAGAGAGAGGGACAGAGAAAATTCTGCTGCTTCCTTCTTTCTCTCTCTCTCTGTGGATTTGGATTGTCTGGCTTTATCAAAGGATTTTCTTGTCATGGTGTTAAAATAAATGCTTTTCTGCTTTTACATAAACTCTTTACCTCTGATTCGGGGCTTTACTTTCTCTATTCTTTTCTGTGTCTTCCCCAATATCTCCAAGCATATCCTATTTTTTTGTTTAAAAAAAAGTGAAAGTGTACCCAAAAAATTCTTTCCTCTGCTTTCTCCCTCCAGCCATATCTATGTATTTCTATGGTTTGGCATACTGCAAGTTTTCACTTGCACTGTGAACCATATTGATTTTCATAAGAGAAGGGAGAGAGCATAACTCTGGGAATAATTCTTCGGAAAAATTTCCGGCTTTTTCCTCCCATAAAATAACTTTTTGAGAAAAAAAGAAAAGGGATGGGTAAAATTGCATAGGTTTGCAATATAACAAAACATTTTTGAAGGGAATATATTTTTGAAAAAAAAAGAAAAAAAAAGGATTTTTCCTCTTATCTCAGCCGCAAGGTTTTCAAAAAAAGTTGGAAATAAATTATTTTCACATGCCATGCTAATCCCTCTTTTCCCGAAAAACGCTTAAAGACCTCTTCCTCCTTTTCTCTTTCTCCTTGTCTTCTTACATTGTACTTTTAAGGCTTCGTTTCTTTTGCTTAAAAAGAACCAGCCGTTTTTTATGTGATGGTCCAGTTTCCTTGTAAGGGAAAGTAGAAAAAGAGAGGAAAATCAAGAAAGGATGAGAGATGGGAGTCAAAGGTTGAGAACATAAAATATTATGTGCGTTGCTCATAGTTGAGGGTTGAAGGAGAGTTCAAGGGGTGAGCCCAACTCTCCCTCTTTCCCTACCTTTCACTCTTATTTTCTGACTAAAGAAATAAAAAGTTTTTACAAAAAATTCAAAATTTCCCCTTCCCTCACTTTTTTTTCTCTCTCTCCTCCTCCTTCTTCCTTTTGTCCTAACAGAGTTATTTCACGGGGAACGGTTTTCAAAGGCTTGGATAAATCAAATGATTCTCCCTGCCCTATCAAAGGGATAAAGACCCTTTTTCTCCCTCCCGAATATCTGTATACACATATGCATGTGTGTGTGTGTGTGCGGTGTCATGCGTACGTTACAAGTTTTCATATCACCGTATAATGGAGACGGATGAAGAGCTTAGAGTGAAAGGTAATTTTGTCTGTATTTTCTGAGAAACTTTCTCTCTCTCTCTCTGCATTCATTCTTCTTCCTTCAACCCGTGTCTTCCGCCACTTTAATCCAATTCTCAATGCAGAAATACGAAAGGAGGAGGAGGGAAAGCAGTGAGGAGTCTTCTTTAAATGCCCTCCGGCTTTCTCTCTCTCTGTCTCTCTCTCTCTGGTCCTTTTGCTGTATGTCTGTTCGCGGAGAAAGCAGAATGTCATTAAAATCACACAATCTTCACTACAGTACAGTAAAGAAGAGAGAGTGTGTGTGTGCGGGCGTGTGTCTTATAGCATAATATATATTAGTCACAAAACTTGAGTGAAGAAAATTTACTCAAATTTCAATTCTCAAATTTTCTCAACTACCCCCCTAGCAGGGTAAAAGCACACACAGGAGAGAATTAGACACAGGAGGAAGTTCATGTCCCGGAAAATTTCTCTTTCTTTTCTTTTGACAATGATCCGACCATCTTTCTCTTTATTCGTCATAAAATTTAATTTCGTCCAAATTCCCACCGTCTCCTTTCACCGTCGTTCTTATTGCACCAGTCCGTCTGTCTTTAAGAGGACTAAATTCTAAATTTAACCAACCCCTTTCTTTGGAGTAAAAAACGTGGGGAAAGTAAGCGCAAAGTCAAGTACATTAATCGGGTGTTTTGGTTCGAGAAGGATATGGCGAATGGGAAAGGTTTTCAGAGAAAGGTGGATGATCTCTCTCTGAGGTGCATTTTAAATGTATGCTAGACTGGAATCTTATTGTTTTTTTCTCCACCCTAAAATCTTTGCTCCCTCATTTTTCCCCGCATGTCCCTTCATATCTTTAGATCATACGAAAACAATGGAGAAAGTAGGAGCATTATAATATTGGATAATGGTCAAAATCAAACGTGGACCTTCGTTAGAATTGTCTGCCTCATTTTATAAATATGACAAATAATCTCGAGATTTGGGTGGAGAAAGTGGAGGGAAAGAAAAAGGCGAGTACAAAAAGATATTTAGTCTACCATCTTTCTCAATTCATTTTCTCTCCCAAATGGAATTCACTGGAGTCAAGGGACAGAGGAGGAAGAAGGAGGAGGAGGGCAGAAAGTAGACAGGGAGTACAATTTTAATAATCCTGTCATGGCAACATGTAGATGAAAATGACTGGAGGGGGAACAGTCATAAAAGAGTCCATAAAAAAGAGCAATTTGACTTATTAATGGATGGCCTTGGAGGAAATATCTCTCGATCATCTTCTTCTCTTCATTCTCTTGAATTGAAAGGACGAGGAGGAGGAGGAGGAGTAAAAAAGAGAAAATTTTCCAGCAAAACCCGAAGGCTGTCTAACAAAAAAAACACTAAACAAACTCTCAATCCTTTTTTTTTCTTTTTTCCAATTTACACAAAATTGTCTCTCCCAATTTCCTTTTTTCTCCTCTCTTTCTCCCAGATAAGCAAGTTCTTAATGGGATGTTTAGCTTCATATTAAGCTTCATGATTTTTCCAAGAGAATTAAGAAGTCGTTCAAGATGTGAGGACAGGGCATTAGGAGGAGGATGAGGAGGAGAAAAATGAAGTGATCATTGTCCAGCCAAGACCAGACTTTTTCCGGGAGGGGAAGACGGAGGAGGATTGAATAGAGGGCAGAGCGACCTTCCTGGGAGCCTTCGGTTTTGAGAATCCAGGGTAAGAATAGAGAATAGATAGATGGAGGAGACGGGATTTTGAAAGCATTTATCGCTTCCCTTTGCCATAGTTTGATAAAGTGTCTACAGACTTTCTCCTCCTCCCTCTATCTCCTCAAACTTTGTGTGTAATGGTAAATGAGGTTTTTTTGTATGTGAGGAGACCCAACGAAAAGTATAGAGAAGTAAAGAGTGAATGAGAAAGTTCCTCAAAAGGAAAATGGAGGGCATACGGTGGGCTACATATACATGTATACGTGTAGAGAGAGAGAGAGAGCGAAGAGAAATCCACAATTTCAGAATTCCTAGGAGGAGAGAGTGAAGGCATGGCCTCCAGGGGAAATTGTTTGGGAGGGAGGGAGAGAAAAAACGTTTCATGCTCCCACATGCACAACATTTAATAATCAATGACACAATGACAATCTGGAGCTTCTCCGCTCTCTCTCTCTCTCTTGTGTGTGTGCTTCTCTTTTTTATGGTGCTCTCTGTTTAGAGTCTCTTTACATTTGGGAGAAGGACGTTCTTTGGAAAAGTTGGAGAGAGAGAGAGAAACAGAATAAAAGGGAAGGAGCACCTCCAATTCTAATTCGAAGAAAGAAGTAAGAGGCAAGGAAAAGTTTTGTAGAGGTTGAAAAGACTGTGAAGTGTAGTGTATTCTCTCAACTACAGTTTTTTTAATGTCAAGGCTTCCTCACAAGTTAACGTATTGAAATCAGACTGAAAATGAAAGTGAATGGAAACTTACCATGGTGTCGAGCACGAGTGAGTGAGAGTAAGGTAACGAGCTGAAATATTTTTTTTTAAAAATGTAAATTGTATTTACTTCCAAGAATTTAATGAAAAAAGACAAAATTAATGAAAATATTATTAGGAAAAAAATTCTAAATGTTTGCTTTCTCCCAAAATATTTGCACAATGAAAAATTGTTAAATTTTGTTGGATGCAAAGAAAATTATTTTGCTACTCACCTCCGAGGTTGTAAAACATCCTCAGCACGGCAAGGCTGTTTCCGAGAGAATGACCACCTATGAAAGATAATTGAAATGATATTTTTAATTGACATCAAAATTAGGTCATCAAAATAAATTTCATGGTATTCTCATAGTCTCTCTCACCTTCCACCCCGACCATACTGGCAATCTTCCCACTTCGATGAGCAGATTCAATCCCTACAAAAATTGAGTAAAGAACAAGTTTTCATTAGTAAAGACAGATTCCTTTACACCATAAAAATATCTACAAAGTATAACTCAACCATTTATCCCGTTTTTATTTGGAAGAAAGTCATTTTCTCTTTTACTTTCTTCCCTCGAAAACTCTTAATCACAATAAATATTTTTATGACCTCTTTCCAGACTCTAAGTGCGCCCCCATTTTTATTGACTTTCACCTCGTCAAATTTAATTAGAATTAATCCGACTGTTTCCCTACCGTGTCAATTCCAATTGTACATTTTCTCGTTCTCTTCTCTTCTCTTCTCTTCTTGCTCTTCTTATCTCAAAATCACAATTTACTTTCTCTCTGTTCATCCTCTCTGCGATTATCCTTGAGACTTGGCGACTCGTGTTCATTATTCCATCCAACTTCCCTATTCAACCATTCAAACTTAATGGCTATTCACGCTCCTCAAATTTTCTCTCTTGGAGTCCTATGCATTGCACTGCATTGCCATCGTGTCAATTCAAGCTTCAAAGACGGGAAAATTTGCGACTTTCTCTCTCTTCGTCTTTCCGTCTTTTGGAAAGTTTTGTGGACTGTCTGTCAGAGACTATAGGACCCTGGCTGCCATCAGCAGAATTTTAAAAGGAAGAAAGCGGAGGAGAGTCTGTCCCTTGTTTTCCCCTCTGCATCATTCTACATTTTGAACAAGGGAGGGGGAGAAGGGCAGTTCAAAATTTGACATGCTGATGGGACTCGTTCTGAGAGAGAGAGAGAGAGGAAGAGAAAATTTTCTCAAGATGAAATTCACAGACTCTTCCTCTTCTGAGGAAAGTAGCTAAAGAGAGAGAGAGAGAACATGGACATGGAAGGACACGCACCAGGGGCGAGGATATTGTATGTACTGTACTGTAGTGTGTGTTTGGAAGGCAAGGCTGGCTGGCTGCTCGGCCGAGGATGTTGGATACTAAATCACTTTTACCAAGTCAAAGTCAGTCAAGCGAGTAAATAGCTCATAGCCTTCCCTTCTACTCATCCATCCCAAATTCTCTCCCCCCTCCTTTCTCTTCCAGACAAGACACATGCACACACAATGAGAGAGTGAAAGAGAGAGAATGGAAGGAAGACTGACACTAAAGTCAATTTTATTGTGGGACAAGTTGAGAACGAGGAACATATGCAAGTGTCAGATACCCAACGGCCTTCTTTCTCTCACAAACTCCTCCACAACAAGTGATCGATAATGAATGACTTTCTCCTTTTTTATCCATAATTCCCAGAGAAATTCCATTTTATTTTCCATTGAGGGTTGGTCAGAAACCAGGTAGCCTTGAACAATGAGATTTTGAGTACAAAATTTAAAACTTTGGAGAAAGTGAGAGAATTAAATGGTCATTGGCACTGTCCTTGATTTCACAAATATAATGTGCAGTGAAAGTGGAGTGCTGACAAAGATCCTGCAAATTTTGTACGTCTTTGAATTGAACCCAGAAAATGTGGAGAAAGTACATTGTAGTTTACATAGTGTAAAAAGCAGCCAAAGAATTTTATATGAAAAATCCTTTCCAATTGGAATAAATTGAAAGAGAAAACAGAAGAGTTGGGATGGAAGAAAAAAATTTTTTCTGTATTTTGATTGGGGGCTAGGATAATTCAATCAATCAATTCAGATTTTGATGGATGTTCCGGGAGTAAATGAGAGAGCGAAAGCCAAGTTTTTTACGACAAGGACAAGAGGTGGACGAAGATGGGAGCAAAAGAAAGGAAGGGGAAAATTGAAGCAACTTTCTGATTCACAAGTGTGCTACAGAGAAAGTCGGAAGGAAGCGGGAAATTTTTTTTTTGAGGAAATGATTGGTTGTTTTCCCAGACACATTGCATTGCATCAACTAACAATTCCTCACAAACTTTTCCTATTACGTTCTTCCTTTTCCTTTTTCTCTCGCTCTCTTTCTGTTCCCTCCTCCCCCTGTCATCTTGTATAAGCCCGCCACATATTTTTTTATCCTATTGCGATTACATTACGATCATGATGACTCCTCCACAGTCATCCTCATTCCTCTTTTATATTTTTTATGGCCCCGCGCGTCTCTACGAAGAGGAGGACTGCATGATGTACGATATACAGTCGAATGTGCCTGCCTCTGTGTCAAGACTTTAAGAATGGAGGCCAACTTTTACTTTACATAAATCATATTTTCACTTTTTTCTCTCTTCTTTCCCCTACTCTCTCTCTCTCTCTTCAGCTTGGGAAAGAAATGTGGGGACGATGGGATTATAAATGAGATTCAAAATACTTTCTCCTCCTCTTCCCCCTCCTCCCTTTTTAGCTTTGTGTATTTATTCATACAGAATTATTTACAAGGGAAAAAACGAGTTGGACAAGGAGGGAAGGAGAAGGGGATCAAGAGAAAGAAAAAAAATTGTGACTTCATAGAGAAAGTCTCTCTGTTGATTCAACAGAGAGGAAAAGTCATGGGAAATTTACAAGGACACACATACGCAGACACAATGCAGTGAAGAAATGCAGTGCATTTTTTCCAAGGGTTGACAGAAATGAAATAATTTATTTGGAATTTATTGGAATGGAGGATTAGCCATGCTCCTATCCCTTGGTTTCCGTGGCAGCCCTAAAGAGATGCTTCATCTTCCTCTTTCTCCACTTTCACTCCTATGCATTTCAACTTGTATGTAGGAGGAGGTGTGTGTGTTGTCAGGGAGGAGGTCTCAGTCTCTTCCCCTCCCTGTCTGTTTAAAGTCTGAAGCTTTACATCATAGAGCCGGGAACGGAGGGCACCTCCACACACACACACAAGTACACACGAACACACACAGGAAAGGAAGGAGAGTTGCCCTTTTCCCCTATGATAAGCTCCTTTAGCACTAATCTTGTCCCATTTGCTTTATCTTTTCAGCTATTAATCAATTCCCGGCTCAACTCAACTCTTCATAAAATATTCACCAAAGATATTTCAAAATCTTTTCCTTCCCCTCTCCTCCAAGCAGAGAAGTAGAGAGAAAGGTGGGGAAGGAAGGCAGAGAGGAAGGAGAAAAGAGAACGGCTGGAGAAAGTTCACAGCTCACATCCTCTCTTCCCCTTGCTAAACTTCCGAGGAAAAAAATTGAGAGAGAGAGAAAGGGAGAAATACTCACAGCTTATGAAATCACAGACTATGTAACAGACGCACAGTGTAAATCCACACTTTCACTACTTTCCATAAAACTAAAATTTTTGAAATAAAATTTCCTCCAGTTTTCATCCCCTTTTTTATTTACTAACATCAAAATCCTTATTTAAACTGCTTCAGTCGAATTATTTTATCTTTGTCACAATCCACACAAACTTTAAAAATGCTTTTTCAAATATTTCTAGCTTTTTCGTTGTTGAAGACCACATTTGTTAAAAAATGAAGAGTTTTAAATTTTCTTTTGAATTTTTGCTGCAGAAATTTCGAATGCATCTCTTTTATTTTCTGCTGTTTGTTTTTGATTATTTTTTTGTAAATAAAAATATTTTCAGATATTTTCCCAAATGTCCCTCATGAATAATGAAGTGATCTTTTTGAACACCTTTCCTTTTACCATTTTTCTGATTTTACAAAAGAAGCCTGGAGAAGAGTGACTCCCATAAAAATAATTAGCCAATAAAAAAACTGTTCGGCACAAAAAAAACAGGCCATATATCCCACACACAAACAAAAAGAAAACGTCAGTCATCAACAGCCACAAAAGAGAAAATAGTGTGTGGCGTGGTATGGCCTGCTATAGAAATTTCCCCAAAAGAAAGTTAGCTTACACCCTCCACTTGAAACACGAGGAAAGTTAAACTCTCAATAAAGAGAATGAGTATTATTTTATGCAGCAAGGAAGGAGAGAGAGAGAGGAGGAAGAGAGGAACATTATTTTTTTCTTCTTTTTTATATTCCTCCTTGAGGCAGTCAAAGGCAGAAGACACACAGAGAAAGAAATAGAAGTGAAGTATAAAGGGAGAGGAGAGAAACACATTGAATGGCGATGGCTGGAATATCCTGGAGGGATGGATGGGAGGAAGAGAATATAAATATATGCGAGGCAGACAGTGTGAGGAGCTGAAACAGAAGGAGAATGGAGATACAAAATAGATTTATGTAGAGCAAGAAGAGATAGTGAGAGAGGAAGAGGGAGAGAAAAGAAAAAATATAAAAGTAAGGGGTGAGTAGACAGAAGCAGACGGATCGCATCTCACGTACACTCCGTGTGAAAAACTCTGATAGAGAAAAAGTGTGTACATGCATCTTTCCTACTATATTCCTCCCACAACTATCGTTTTGAGAGAAAGTCAAAGTCAAAAAAGTGAGTGCAGTTGAACTGGGAGAGTTTGGAAAACTTGGAACACTTTCTTTTTTTCCTTTTCTCTTAGCTCTCCTTTATACAAAGCAATGGAAATTAACATACCGTAAGTCAAAGAGTCTTTCACTCCCTTTCACTCTCCCACATAATATAATTCCTTCAAATACAGATGCAGATTTAACATTCAGCCCAACACGCAAATGTAAATAAGATGTGTGTATGGTGGAGAAAGTACGTAACAAAAATTGTGTGTACTGTGCGTCTGTTTGTACTAGACTCTTGAAAAAATAAATCTCTCAGTTCTCTCTCTCTCTCTCTTCATTGAAGTAGCCGCTGGCTTTCTCTACTTTTCCAAACATTTTGTGTTTACTTGCATGTAAAATGTACAAAGACTTTTTCCTGCTATTTGTGCTGTATTCTTGTGCAAGAGAAAGAGAAAGTTGTCTATTTTATGCAGTCATTTTTAAAATTTGCCCCAAGTTCCTCCTCAGTTCTACTTCCACTCTCCATCTTTCTCCTGGTTGGGAACATGGAGAAAGGGAGACCTTCATTTCCCGAACCTTCAGAGATGAGGATCACATCTCTTGGTTGAGCCCTCAGAGGCACAAAAAAGACAAGGAGGTTCCAACTTTAAAATATTCCAACATCCTTTCCTCCCATACTTATACATACACGTAAGGGAGAGTTGTTAGGTATTCACCTTCCATTCCAGCAAATCCAAAACCAAATCTGATTGACTCAACTCTACTTTCTACATACTGTAACGCTACACACACACCCGTACACAGAGAGAAAGAGAGAATCTAGAGCTCCAGCTTTCTCTCGTCAGAACCAGCGTCTTTTCCTTCCTTGTTGGAAAGGGAGAGAAAGGGAGAGTGTGCCATTGCTAGGGGCATCAATTTCTGGAAAGGAGAAAGAGAGAGAAAAAAGAAAGTCTCTGCACCAGTCTCACGTATTATAGAAAGCGAGCCAGAGCTCCAGAGTCTTTGCGGAGATGAGAATGTTGCATGGAAGATGAGAGAAAAGAGAGGGAAAGGCGAAAAAAACGAATGATTTGACTCACGGTTGCTCCGGGCAGGACTCAACGTTTCTACCCTGTTCTGTTCCACATCATTGAGAGGAGAGGAGAAGAGAAAGCAGAAGAAAAAGAGATTTCTCTTTTCTTATACTACTCCTCTCTCTTCTTTTTGACTACCTTCGCATCCAGGTTTACATTGTCTCATGTGAAGAAAATATGCGCTGTCATGTCATGTCATCCGCCGGGTTTCCCCTTTCCCCTCCTCCACCTCCTCCCATGTAAATCTTCATTGACTATACTCATATGCAAATGCAAATTCTGGAACAGACACACACACCGACTGAGAGAAAGTAAAGTAGAGAAGGAGAGAGAGAGTAGATTTACATCCCATATAAATCCTCGTAAAATATCTACCGAACAGACTGAGAATGTGGGGGACGTGCGGAGCGACAAGGACATGTGCCTCTACACAGACACACATACGAAAGAGAGACACACACACACAATGTAGTCACTGTACCTTCCCAGAAAGAGCTAGACGTCCTCTTTCCCTGTTCCCTTGTACAGAGAGAAAAAAGGAAAAAAGATCATGTCGGCTCTAAACTGACTCGCGGTTTTCTCCCTTCATACTAAAGACAGGGAACACGTGTACAAACACACACACACACACACACACACACACACTCACTTCCAAACATTTTTTAGGATAGTGAATAGAAGTGGCCAAGAAATAGAGAGAGAGAGAGAGAAAGGCAGCGAAGTGAAAAGAAATACTGTGTCAGAGAGGCCACCGTTCCTTCCCTCTCAAATGCTTTCTCTGCCCAAAAAATTGTGTTGAAAAAAATAGACAGGGAAACTTTCACCACACATGCACACACACACACTTAAGAAGAAGAGACAAACCCATCTCCCACTTTGTGATCACAAATCAATGAATTCCACATTTTCATATTCCTGGTTTCTCCCTTTGTGTGTGTGTCTTTTTGGTTTTTTGGCTTCCTCTCTTTTTACCTCCAGCCGTAGAAACTAAATCGTTTCTCACTTCCTGTACACTTCGTTTTTGTTTCGCCATCCAAATTTTTTTTATAGTCTCCATTTTTCTGTGTGGAAATTTTTTTTTCTCTCTCTCTCTCTCTGTCGGCTAGAAGAAAAAACGGAAAAAATTATAAGTTGATGCTCCACAGCAGAAGTCTCTCTTTTTCTTTCAACTTTCGTCTCAGTTGGCAACGTGTGCATGTCATTTGATTTAGTTGGCATAGCAAATGACCCGCCTTGCACAACACGATCCTTGCCAATATATATTTTTTTGGCTCTCTTCTTGTCTCATTCTAAACTCTTTCATTTCTCTCTCTCTCTCCCTCGCTCTCTTTGAGTTTTTCCAGGATCATCCGACTACCTAGTTGCTCGTTCAAGAATCTCTAGGGAACGCATTCTCGATTTATTTCCTGGTGAAAGTTGAGAGAGAGAGAAGCTGAGAGGAAGAGCGGCGAGATTTTTGCCTCGTGGACCTATGCGGCAGACAGGCTCAGCTAGCAACCTTTCATTTGGCTGGGGTGTGTGTGTGCATGTGTGTGAGAGAGATGGAGAGTTAGTATGTGTTGCTTTGGCCATGAACGAGCATTTGAATCAGAGTCCAAGATCACGCAACCAAGAGAGGAGGGTGAAAGTAGAGAGAGGGAGGGAGGAAAGCCTTGATGGACAACGTTTGGCCTTCAAAATCCAATACACCAGGCTTTTCCCTTATTGATATATGTATGGACGTATGTATACAAACCATATACAGCGTGTAACAAAAGTTTCTCATACACCTAAGTTGGTCACTTTTATTTTTATTATAACTTTTCAAAAACGATTAAGAAAATTTTGTGGTTCAGTATACAAGTGCCCTAGTATGTTGTGTGCCCACCGCCATTCGCCATCATCTCTTTGACCCTAGCCTAGAAGCTGGAGGTCAACGTTTGTATAAGGCAACCGGAATCAAATTCCATTTTTCTTAAATCCGAGCTCATAATTCTGTTTCATTCCTAGGCCGAGGTTACTCATAGACCGAATTTTTTAGAATAGCCCATAAATTCTCTACTGGGATCAAATTTGGACTGTTTCCGGGCCATATGTTCTTCCCCCACATTGTTCTACAATTCTCCTCTAAACGTTTCATTAGTGACCTTGCTGTGTGTGCCCTGGCTCTGTCTTGCATTAATACGATATATTTTTTGCTCGAGATGATGGAGCTGCTCATTGCCTCAAAGTATACTGGAAAGATTTTTTCTTGGTAGTACTTTGCATTGACCATGGTATTATTTTCTACAAAGTGGAGCATTGACTCCCACCTGCGGAGAACCCGCTGGCCGCCATGATTCTGATTTCAATTTTCTGTTGTTCTGTTGGGGGTACGTCCATTCTGTTTTCTGTCATGTATCTGTCGTTTTGTGGGTTAACTGGATCATTGAGCTGGAAGATTGATTCGTCCGAGAACAATATGTTTGACCTTAGTTTGTCCCCCGAGGATGAGAGGTCAAATACCCACTTTCTTCGACCAATGAGCAGACCGTCAGTCGGTCTGCAATATTCTTTTCACTCAATTTTGATCTCTTAGTACTCTTGAATGCATTTCAGCTTCAATTTGTAGTCTTCAAGTACCTCTGGACGGAAGTATGACTAATTTTCTCACTAATTTCAATACAGCGTTTTTACAAAATTTGAGGTTTTTTGCTTTCCCGAAGAAACTTCTTAACTTATTTCCAAGTATTGTGATTTATTTATTTTTTATCAATAGGACTGTATATTATGAACCATTCTGAACTGTTTTTGTTCACAGACGGTTGACCTCCTTGTCGTGACACACTCATCTTTTTGGGGTCAAAAATCTTTTAACATTTTGTTCTGCACTGATTTCCGCTCGAGCAGGTGTTTGAATTTTCCCGCTCATAAGCGCATGCGAAGGCCTAACCTTTGACCTCATCGTGTGGAACGTTTCAGACCTCTGGATAATGTGGGTCCGAAAATATCCACTTATTACTAAAAATGTATAGGTGTGTGAGAAACTTTTGTTACACGCTTTATGTGCTTTCTCGGAAATAAGTTCTCCGGGAAAGGAGAGAGAGAGAGAGAGATTCTCATATTGCATTGCAACCTCAACACAATTTGCATGGGCTTAAGGAAATCGGAGGAGGAGAAAGAGAGATGAAGGTCCATGATTCAGCAACTTGTTTTCTCGGATTAGGCTGTCCAGCCCTCCTGCCGACTTTCTCCTAATGCAAGACCAATTCTCACAAAATTTCTTGTAGAAGACGCCTACATAAAATTCGTAAACATGTGATAGCAAATAGTTCAAATTTAAAACTACCTTCCTAAATTTTTAAAGGTTAATATGGATTAACTGGCAGAATTATTTAAAATTAAAAAAAATAGTAAAAATCATAATGTTTAGATTTGCCAACTGGAGCGGCGTGGCAATTTTGTTTAATAAAAACGCTTTGCTTTCAACTTGAATTTGAAATTAGAGAAAGTGACGAATATAAATTCCGTTTACGGTAGGAATCGAGTGAAAGTGAGTTTAAAGAAGAGTGAAGATAAAGATTAAACTGAAATTCGGATGATGTAGGACAACCCATTATTGTACTGTTTATTATTGGACTCCATACTATGACGACCATTTCCTTGTGGAATGTGACTGCAATTTATAAATAGCACACACACACACACTTTGGACAAATGCAAGATCAACATTTTCTTTGTCCAATGATCGCCTACTTGGTGCGCTTTTCCCCCTCACTTTTCCCCGTTCCTCCTTATACAAATCTCCCGTCCCAACTTTCTTCCAATTTCATTTATTTGTCTACTCAATCTACGTTTTCATCTCTTCTCCGCTCAAGATTTCCCCCATTTTCTCACAGCTTTGGCCGTTACGAGAACTTTCTTTCCTTCCTACTCCTTTTTTTCTTACGAGAGTGAAAATGTGTGTGTGTATATGTGTGGTTGGGTGAGACAGGGAATTTGGTTTATTTATCACGTCCCGGCCAATATTTGCCTATGCCAAAGGCAACAAATATTTTTTGATCCTTGGCTCTTTATATTTTAACCAACACACACCCAGCCACAGCGGACTCTGCAACTGAAGGCTTTCTCCTCCTCCCATGGATGTGACTAGAAAGCAGAAAAGTTGGGAGGCAGGAGAAGAAAGCACCCCCTCCTCACTCAGGGGGTGCCAGTGGTCCTATGTGTTACAGTGTACTTTGACTGGGCCATGTAAATGATGATGACAGGTCATAAAATTGGGAGCGCCTGGCTTTGTAATTAAGTTACCCGTGGAAGGCGGACGCAATTTTAAAATTCACGAATTTCTTCCTCCTTGACAAAAAACTCAATTAAGAGTTGGTTTGGCGTTATTTTTGAATAAGGGACAAAGACAAAGGTTAAGAGTAAGAGTGGCAGTAAAGGGTGACTGACCTTGGGAATCCGTGACCCATTCTAAGGCATGAGAATATTTCTCAGTGAGGCGACGAATCACGTCAATTTGCTCTAAGGTCAATTGAACAGCATCAAGGTGCTGAGCACCACATGGAACGTAGGCTGACCAAAGCTGTAAGGAAAATTTAATTATATTTTGGTAATTCGACTATTTTCTTTTGAAAAGTACAAAGAGATTAAAGATTAAAACAAATGGGTCATTACAATCTGAATTTCCCAATTTGTTACCAATTAAAAGTTTAACGTGGGTGAATTTTCTTTAATTTTTAAAAGTGGAGAGAAAGTACCTGGCAACCCACCATTCCCTCTGTGGATCCGAAGCGTGGAGGGAGAAAGTATCAAAATTTAAATTAGCTTCAGCATTTTTAATGTGACCTTAACCGAAATTGCGTCCACAGACTACTTGTATTTTAAATTTTTAAATAAAGTGTACCTTGGAGACGAGGGAGGTCAGTGTGTGACCAAGTGTTCCGGGACCAGGGTTCAACCTTCCGAAGGTCAGAAGAGAAGTTAAATTCTTGGATTTGATTGTGCACAAACTTACGAATATTCCAGGGTAGATCATTATGACTGTGAAGGAAAACAAAGGGAAAAGAAAATTAAGACATTTTATTTCCTCAACAAACTTCATTTAACTTTCCCTCCTCCTCCATGTCTAAATTCTAATTCTAAAATTGAGTAGACATATTGCTCAGTAAAAAAGTGATTACAATTAACTTTTCCCCGCATCATTCTCCCCACTACTCAAGGAGGAGGAGGAGTGTATAAATAATAAATAAAAAGTGTAAAGTTTCCTCCTTCCGCTTTGACTCTTTTTCTCTGTGAGTCTGACGCTCCTCTTCAACATTTTGAACATTATCATCCAAAAAGTTGAAACTTTCCCCTCCTCATCCTCCCTTCTTGTTTTCCCTCACAAATCTTGGTCCCACGGACAGAGACAGTTTAAATTTATAAGGACCTCTCTTCTCTCTCTCAAACTTTCTCCTTTTATTCAGACAGTCTTCTCCTGACCATTATGAATCTGGCCCATCATCTTCACTCACTTTCACTCCCTGTCTTTCTCTCTCGCACGCTCTTATTATACTCCTGTGCCTCTGACTATGTATTCGTGTGTGGGAGTTCAAGGGCCATAAATTCGTATTTTCACCATTGTTTTTCAACGACTCCCTCCTTCTCCACATTTCTCTTTCAAAATGTTCCACGAGGAGGATGATAGGAGGAGGCAGAGAGAGAAAGAGAGAGAGAGAGAGTGAGGAAAAAGAGAACATCACTGTCCTCAAATCATTCCCATGAATCAACGCCTTTCTCTCAACAGCAGCAGTGGCAGTAGAAAGCAGATAGAAATAAAGACAATGCAAACATTGCCCTAGTCTTTTCCCCTTTCACCCAGAGAAAAGGGGGAAATGACATGGACTTTACAACATGGCAACAGTATTCTTTCACGTTCTTCGCATACCGATCCACCGAAAAAAGAATTCCCCTCTCATCCTCTTTCAAATTCCTCCCTTTCCCAGTATGAGAGAAAGTAGGGCAGACACATGATGCAACTTTCTCTGTGTCTACATGTTTAGTGTTTATCAAGTCCAATGGGGGACAAAGTCAAATTTTCCCAGAATACACGATGACAACCGACTTGAGCAACACACAGAGAGAGACACTAAAAAGAGGCAGAGCGATCCACCGTTCGAAATTCCAGGTATCGATGCATCAGGAAAATTCATGGTGGAAAGAGAAAGAGAGAGAAAAAGGAGGGAGGCCAGGGAAAGTAAAATTGCCATGGGATTGGACAAGTCGGGCCATGCACTTTCCATTCAAAATTAATGCATCCAGTGATATTAGAAGTAGAAGTAGGACGGGATGGGCTGCTCCACATTATAAAATACTCTGGAGTATCCACACAGGCCAGAGTAAGAGAAAGCCCAACTTTCTCGTCTGTGTGTGTGTCCCTCCATGAAAAATGGAGATGGGTGACAGGAGGAGAGATGGAAATAAATGCTTAAATTTCACCTATATCCTCCCCTTTCACTACCTTTCTTTCACTCTTGTAATTCAGCCCCTACTGTCTTTTCTTGTTTGTACACATCACAGTTTAGTGTGCTGTTGGTAAATGGAGGAGGAGGAGGACGAGGAGGAGGAGGAGGAAGAGGAGGAGAGAGGAACAAACATGAATAATTTAAAGAAAGTGTGTCAGTTCAATATTTATTTCCTCCCCAAAGCTTACATCCCAATTCCACACCGAAAATGCCACGTTACACCCCAAATTCAGTGGAGAAACTCTCCTCCCCCCAATACATCTACATACATGACAATCCTCTCATTTTTATTTAAACAAAAAACATGTTTTCCCTTTCACTTTCTAATGATCCGTGAATTCGGAATTAAAGGAGGTGGATTTTGGTGGGCGGAGGAGGAGGAGGAACGAGATGGGGTGAAGCAGGTGGGAAGTTGAGATGAATAATCAAAATTCTTTAATCAGGCTCCGAGGGAGACTCTCTTCATTAGTCAAGATTTGTGTCGAGGGGAACCCAGAGAATTCGTTAGCGCCTGATCTCTCTCTCTCTTTCATCTCTTCACCGACATTTTCCCCCCAAACTAACAAATTACTTTATTTCTAAAGAATATCTTTGTTACTGTAAAATTTAAAATATTTGTGCTTTTAGCCAATTAGAGAATTTGCTTTTTGAAAAAGATGGACAGAATTTTGGTACAAAAATTCAAAAAACGATGAAAAGTTCATCCTTGTCCTTTCACACCATTCAAAAGGTCGAAAAATATGGTCAAAGTGGCTGCTTTGTGTGTGCTGTTTATGTTGTTGTTGAAATCCAGTCCGCTTCTCCCTGGTTACGCAATACACGGGGCTCCTTTGTCAAAGGAGTGAGCTCAGTATGAGCAAAGATTGTGCACAATCAGTCCCCAGGTGTCCGTGTCAAGAGAGAAAGTTGGAAGCACAGACACACACACACACACTTTCTCTCACAGCTAGCCTTGGAATACACTGACATTCCTTCATGGCACAAATCTCACTCCTGTCTCAGCTCTTCGGGAAGTCTAACCGGGAAAGCCTCGAATGCACACACAAACACACACATCCAGGACGCTCCCATGCCAACCCCACGAGAGTAAATTGTATTTTCTTGCATCATATAAATTTTATTTATCTCAACACACACACTTTCTCTCCCTCTCTCTCTCTCCCTCATACTCCCAAGTCGATCCCCGGACACGAGGCAAGGAACTACACATTTTTTGACTCTATCTGGCCACAAAGTACGGAAATGTGTGCGTGAGATAGAGGAGGGAAAAATAAAATTTATTTTCATGTGTACTTCCAATGGCTTTCTCCCAGTCCTCTTTTTCTGTCTCCTCCTTTACTTTCATTGAGAGAAAAAAAATTTTCGACTAGACATGGCGTCCCCAGTGACGGGGAGGAGATTGAATTGAAGAAGGGAAAAGAAAGTTAAAGTGAGAGTTAAAACGGAGATGGGTGGAGAGGGGTGCCAGGGAAAAATATTTTAATTTCCGAGTAAAAAATGCAAAAATGTAAATATTCGAGGAATCTCTCACTCTTCGACGGGATGAAATGGAAAGAGAGACGCGTTCCCATCGGATTTGCTCTTTCTCCCCATGCCATACTTCAGCCTGTGAGACAGAGTGGGTGTGCGTGTGTGGGAAAGAAGGGAAGAGAAAGTATGGGAAAAAAGACATTTTCAATTTCCACCTGAGTGTCCGTTTTGTAGTTAGCTCATTGAGTTGGAATTGAGAGGAATGAAGAGATAAGGCATTCGAAGATGGATGAATCCGTCCTACCTTGAAACGCAAAATACGGCACACTTTTGTAAGTGTGTCTTCCTCCTACACACACACACACCCTCTCACACACGCTCTCACTTTCACACACGTGAAAATCTGGAAGGAGGAAAGGAAAAATGAGGAATGAAAAAGAGCAACAAACCACCTGCCATTTTACTCTCCTCTTTTTTTTTTGTAAAAAGCAACTTGAAAATTCAATTTCAATTGAACATCTCCAAGGAAATGATACTTTCTCCTCCTCTCCATTCACATTTCATATTTCTAGGGTGAGGAAAAGAGCAGGTGAAAATATTACGAATATTTGCAAAAAATATCCTTTCCTTTCCCGCTTCATCTGTAGTAATAAACTCACGCAAAAATTTCGGAGCAATCTTTCTCCATCTCTGTTAAAGCCCAACATTTTAATCTTGGATACTTGACAATCCCAAATTCTAGATTTATTGACGGTACATTTTTTGAATTATTTCATCAGCCTTAAAGTCAAGGGAAAAAAGTAGGATACAATTTTCTACAAGAGAGAACTTGTCTTCATTTCCTTGGACAAAAGAAAAAATAGTAAATTTTTGACGAGAGAGAAGGGAATTTAAAAAATTGAATTGATAATGAGTCTGAAATTTTTCCCCTGTCATCTTCCAGCTCTCCATTGACAACCCTGGAGTTTTTTGGTTAAGCAGTGTCTGGGATGGTGTAAAAAGAAAAGGAGGAGAAGGGCTGTCAGGATGTCAGGAGGGATGGAGGATTTGGTGGCCTCTCACCCTTGACAAAGTTCGTCACTGACTGACTGTGTGAGTTCAGATTGGCACAAGATAATCCCTTGATAAGCCGTCGATCAATCTTTAATGCTAAATCTAATCAGCACAATCCACCCAGCACACACGCATCCTACACGCCAACACCCATACAGATACACACACAGACATGTGCACACTTTACTGCAAACGGCAAAAGGAAAGTCTCTGCTCCTTCTCTCTCTCTCTTTCTCCCGCCTCTCCCTGGCTTCCCCTATTTTGTTGCAAAAGAAGAGAAAGAGGAGCAAAGAGGATGTAGAGAATTTGGTTCGGATGTTCCGCCGCTCCACAATCAATCGATGTCAGAAAACTGTCGTCGCAAATATAATAATAATGCCTCCACCAACCACCACCACCCACTTCCATTACCTCCCTTTCCCCTGTATATCCCTGGCCCTTTTTAGAATTGGAGAGAGAGAGAGAAAGTTTAGCCTAGGAGAAAGGTGGAACGGTAAAGATGAGGAGAAAAAAAAGTCCCGCGACCTGACTACAAATATCTCTCGCCTTTCTCCTTCTATTACCTTCCAGAATCGTTTGCTACATAAATCCACTGTCTCCTTCTCCCTCACGATCGTACATTGTGTGTGTGTGCGGGAAGAGAGTGGGAGAAAGGAGGAAATGCCATCCAAAGCTTAGCGAAGGAAAGCTGGAAAAAGAAGAAGGGGAAGAGGAGGAGGAGGTGAAAAGACAAGAAGATTCGGAGCTACGAGCTACGACTCATGAATGTCGGGCTAAGAAGTTGAGAGAAAACAATGATGCTGGGCTGGGCTCTCCTTCTCTTTGCTTTCTCCCTCCCTATTTGGAATGGGGAGGAGAACAGATGCGAATTCCATGCTGCAGCACCCACCAGCACAACAGAGTTCATATTTTTTAGGGATCCAGGCTGCTTCGCTCTAGCAGAGCAGCCTCAGCTTCAGTTTCACCTGGAGTCACATGGCGGGGTTCCGCCAGGAGATTTCCCTTTTTTTACTTTCTCCTCTACCGTATACTCCTGCGGTGCACTGGGAGTGGAATTTCTACCCTCTCAACTCTCCCTCTTCTTTCTCTCTTTGGATTAAGGAGGAATTCTTTTTTTGCATTCGTAAAAAAGTGTGAATGGTGAACACAGTTGTGTGTGTGTGTGTAGATGGAAGGAGGGAGAAAGTGCATATTTGATTTCCCTTCAAAGAATCCACAATGCGGGTTCACACATTTAATAAAAGACCACATGCATACGCACACAGTTTGATGAAAGGATCATTAGTTGTTTGCTGTGTATGTATGAGAGAGTTTTTGAGCGAGAGTGTATGTGTGTGTGTGTGTGTGAATTTTCACCATTGATGTGATGGCACTTTTTTTTGATTGATTCTCTCCGTCCCGCTTCATTTCACATTCCACATTCTACTTCTGCTCTCTTCATCCACACACACATATGTACAAACACCCGCCACTCCACTCGTCTATTCTAAGAGTCACATTTTCCTTTTCCTCGGGTATTCCGCTCTTTTTCCCCCGAACTCCAGACGGAGATGGAGAGAGAGAGTGAGAGGAAGACAGGGAAAGGGAAAAAAGATTGAGGAGAGAATCTTGTTTGAGGGATTTAATGACCCACACGTATGTTTCCCTTCCATCCTCTTTTCTCTTCTCTCTCTCTCTCTACCTCCTCTCCAGCTTTCCCCTGTCATTCCTTGAAAAGCACAGAAAGTGAACCTTGTTATGATGGCTCTGTACATATACGCAGTAAGTACGTTACACAGGACAGTTCTTTCAATTTTAACGACACTCACGCTGTATACAACACACTACATTAATTCCCAGGTCAAGTCTTGTAAATATCAATAATAAAAAATATGAAACTACTTTCTTCCTTTTTCCCATCTCCTCTCCTCTTATTGTACAGTGGAAATGTGAGAGAGAGAAAGCTGTTTTCAAAAAATATTGTTCAAAATACGAAGAATAACAGAGTTTTGGAGAATACATTTCAACAAAGTTGGGAAAGCCGGGCTAAAGCTAGGGCTAGTGTGTGTGTGTGTATGAAAGTTAGTCTCACTTTCTCCAGGAAGAAAAGGAGCATTGAATTTGAAATATTTGACACAACAGACTTTCTCTCTGTTGTTGAGATGGGGAGCTTTGAATCTCCGGGTGAAATTCCATCTCTTTCCTTCGTCCGTGAAAATAATGATGCTATTTTAACCGGGACAACACCAGAGAAAGAGCCTGGAGGGAACTGGAAGGAGGAGAGAGAAAGTGGAGAGTTAGAGACTTTGGAATCCCCCCCGTTTACATTGTTCCATCAAGTAAGCAAATATTCATTGTCGTCGTCGTCATGGGTTCTTCCCGGGAAAAGAGAGAATGTAGAAAGTTGTGAGGCAAATATTGATGGAGAGAGAGTAATAAGTAATAAAGTTTGAGCAATGGGCGGGGGCGGGTATAGTTGCACAAGTCTAGGGAGAAAGCGGAGAAGAACAAGAGACTTTGATATGGTTCACACACACCCAAACTTTGAGTAGATAAAACGAGCATAAAAGTGTCACGTGAGGGAGACACAAAAAAGCAAAGATTGGTTATCCAAGAAGTGGTAGAAGGAGGAGGAGGGGGAGGAAAAGATCCGAAAAAGAGAGTGTGAAAGTGGAATGTCAACAGAGAGAAAAACAAAGTAGAAATTTTTATACATGTACATAACTGTGAGTGTGTGTGTGTGTGTGAAGGGCATATGCTCGAACGCCTCGAGCATCATCCATTCAGATAGAAAAATCCTTCGTGCTTTTCTCGTCCCCTCCCCCTTCCTCCTCCTCCCCCTTCTTTTCCAGCAACGGAGAAAGTGGGCCTTGTTGACACATAAATGCAGAATTTTTCGAGTCGAAGGGGCTACGGAGGGAGGGAAGACACGAATAAGATCCCTCGTCGTACATTCACGTCTCCTCTGATTGTCCCTCCTTCCCTTTTATTCAGACTCAAACTGCTCCCTCCCCTAACCCCCCCTCCTTCTGTTGATGTTCCGGGGGAGCGAGGAGGAGGAGATGCGCTTTTTCTGGAGGCAAGAGAACAACTTTGGAAAGTACATTCTTTTCCTCCTCGTACGTACACACACACACACATCACAGTACGTACACGCACGCACAAAAAAGTTTTCTGAACCCGGGTAAACATACCTTTAAAAAGTTTATATTTTTTTGTCGCTGTGACTCGAGGAGAGGGAAGAACATCCGAGATGGGGGATATGGGCATGTGCGACTTTGTCATAATTTTTAAGAGGAGAAAAGAAGGACACGAAATTCAACACGTGACTCTATCTCCACTTCCTTCCTTCCACACCTCATTTTGACAGTGGGAGTAACAATAATTGGGTTTGTTTTCAAAATTGGACATGGCGAATGTAATTTCAAACGTACAGAATTCTCAAAAGCAAAGAACCCCAAATTCTGTTTCAGTTACGACAATAATTGTATTGGAAATGTTGTATTTCTAGGCTGGGGAAAGTAATTTTCTCCAAGTTTTTGTATCAAAATTCTGTCTACTTTTAATATTAATTTTGATTCGCACGTATTGAAATTCTGCTTAAAAAATTCTGCATCTTAAAAATTACCGCTCATATTATTTTCAACTTTCCCTTTCTCCACCCCCATCACCAGGAAAATACGATCAAACGGAAAATACGAATGAATGTGCAATGTATCAACTAGGTAATGGTTTCCAAGTACATCTGTCATATTCCCGTCTCCTCTCCAGTACAACTTTCTCCCTCAAAAAATTGAACACTCTACAACTTTCCCTACTGTGATGTATGTTGTTGTGAAACAGACTCCCCCACTCATGTCCCAAGCGGGGAGAAAAAAAAGAGAAAGCTGTTTACATGACAATAACAAGCTTTCTTGTATTTATATGTAAATTTCCTTGTCAATTATAATGGCATAATAAATTTAGCTAATGAAACATGAAGTCTTTTTTTTCTCTCTTCTCCTCCCACATTCGCTTCAAAAAATATCATTCCTCATTTCCCTCAGCCACTCCACCCATTTCATTCCATTCTCCTCTCAACTCTTTCCCACTTTCCCTTTCTCTCCACACAACTATTCACATACTGAATTGTGCTGTAGAAGTTGTTTGATCGGATCCGGAAAAAGACTTTCCCAAAAAAAAAACAATAGGGGACACATGAAGGGTCACTCACTTCTCCCTGAATCCTTCCTTCCTTCCATCCACACACACACATTGAGAGGAATAAAGCTCCAACTTCATACACACACGTAGAGAGAGAGAGAGACAATGTTGTCGTTGATGACGCCGCTGGGTAACATGAAGCGCATAAATTTACAAGCTTTTTGTCTACTTTAATGAACAGCCGGCTCAACTGACTGCCAGCTCCTCATTCCCACGCCTTAATAAACTGTACGCCAGCATAAAGATTAACTGGAATACACACACGACATGAGGAATCCTATAAAATTCCAATTGCCATTGTGTGGCCTTCCCATTCTCTCCCCCTCTCTCTTCATCTTGATTTACATAGGCCCTTGTCTTCCTCAACTCAATTGCTCCCTTGATGCTGATGACGGTTGCACTTTCCCTTCGTACCCCCGCTTTAGTTGAAGAAAGCACTGAGAGCCGCCTAAGCACCTGACATGATCATGATCGTCCGAAATAAAATCTCCCATTAAAATAACGACAATAGAATTCCGTAAACAACTTTCTTTTCTCCACTTTCACTTTCCTTTACTTCCATGTTCATCCGTTTGTAGTCGTCACTGGGGATTTTTTTATTTGCTTGTAATTTTTGAAGCGGGAATGGAATTTTAAATTTCTTCTTTCTCCCTATTCCATCCGATGCAAGCCTAGACGATTGTTGTGTCTCATATTAATTGTAATTCAAAAAAAAGTTGATCTTTTTCTACAAGAATTCTGTTTACGTTAATTGAATTTATAAAAAAATAAAATGACTCCCATTATTACAATATTTAAAGCGAGACAACATGAATCCATACTCTCTCTCTCCACATGCACGCTTTCTCTGATGTCTGATGAAAAAGAAAGTGCCCATAAATAAATAGAAGAAGAGGAAGAAGTGAAAGTTGGACGTGTGAGACGTGGTTTGTTTCTCTCTGACTCTTGTCTCGACAAAACTTTGAGCAGTCAGAGAGAGTGAGACACACTTAGACACACACACACGCACACACACAAAGAAAGGCGTGATGAAGGAGATAGGGAGACAAGAAAGACCCTTGAGGCCATGTTTTCCGAGAGAGACTCCCCCTCTCCCCCCATTCTCCCTACCTCCTCAGCTTTTCAATTACGAAGCCTTAATCTATAGTAGAATCTATCTTGGATGAGGTTGGGGTGTCGAGACAGCGTGTGTGTAATGGTGGAGAGAGAGAGAGAGCGGGAGAGACGATTGTCGACTGATTAAACGAGCACAAAATGAATAAGGAATAATATAGGACACTTTTCTATTTATTGTTCCCTCAAGTCGTAGCTTTATCCATTTTCAACGCCTCCTCCTTTCTCTTTCTCGCCAGTATATTAACCATTTGTGAGTATGTGTGTGTGTGTCCCTTGTCATCCCTTTCCCAGTCAAAGTCGGAGGAGTGAAGGAAAGTAGAGGAAGGAAAGAGGCAAAGCTTAGCTTCATTCCAAATTGAGTCAAAGTACAAGTAAGAAGAGTAAAGGAGGAAGAGGAAAGGATGAGGAGAAAATGCCAAAATAAACCGGCGAAGAAGAAGACGAAGAAGAAGGGAAAGTGAGAGAAAGGGAAAAACCTAACCGATTTTCCATTTCTGGCCATTAGCTTATCGGAACCGTCCTCCTCTTCACTCTTTACTCTTCGTTACGCAATTGAACGCCGCGTGTGTGTAGCTTCCTAGCAATGGCTAGGTCCTCCATCTCTCTCGCTTCGTGTGTGTGTGTGTAGTGTGTATTTTTTGGAGAGTGTGGGAGCTTTCCTCTGGATTTTATAACCAACAAAATGACTCTAATAGCATAAGGTTCTCCTTCATGTTCACACTCTCTGCTTTTATTTTCTTTTTTCCCTCCTTCCACTTTCTCATTCTCTACATTTTCTTGCCCATTCCCATTATAATTAAAGTGTATAGTCCATTCCCTCCACACCCACACACAACCACCTACAACACACACTTTTCTCCAGAACAATAGGACGGCTGAAATAGATATTTGTCACACTCTACTTGCCCTGACTTTCACTGTATGTGCCTATTTGAGAGAGAGTGTGTGTGTGTGTTGTGAGGCCATTTTTTTGGCTACACTTCTCCTGATCGGCTCCATGCTAAACGGAGAAGAAGAGAATCAGGCACTCAGCCAAAAATTCTTAATTCTTCTTTCCTCAACTTTCTCTCTCCTCCATTTCTCTAGGGCTATCTTGTTTCTGTGTTCTTGTCTCCGAAATTATTCACAAGCTTTCTCTCTTTTTTTCTAAACAAACCATTGACAACCCATTTCATCACGGCAATTAAAAATGTGGATTCTCATTTTTGTACACCCTTTTTTGTTCACCATCGAAACATCCCATTTACGTAGGACATCAAAATAGAATAAAATTCATAGCAGCCAAACATTAAATCAAATTGAAATCTCACGTTCTCTGGATTGGGATTTCCGAGATTACAATTAATATCATCATTATCATTATACAACGAAAAGGAAAGCTGGAATTCATAAAGTTTTTGGTCTAATCTCATTCAGAATTCTCTTAAATAGTAAGTAACTTGGCGGGGAAATAAATTAAAATTTTTAAATAATAGTCAACAGGATTTTTGAGTCATCAAGATTTTGGCTAGCCCTTCATTCCAAAATTGAATTTTGAACAGAATAAGGAATTAAATAGCGGAATGAAATTGAGAGACTCCACTTGATAAACTTGATAGCTCGATAAACTTGGACAATGGGGAAAGCCACTTGAAAATCATTAAATGAGTTCAGAGCCACCCTAGAAAGGGGATCTCGTCGAAGGAGAGGAGAAAGTAGAAGGGAGAGGTTCAATTGTTCACTTCCAACATCCTCTCTAAATTATCCCTTGAGCCGGCTGATGCCAACCAAGAAATTCCCTATCTCTCCTCCTCTATTTTTTAAGGATGTCTGAGAACAAGGGAAAGTCCTTCATTTCTCTTGTGAGAGAAGAAGATTTTTAATGGGCTTTGCTTTTGCATAGTTCCTATCACCTTCACCCTGCACCAGCTTCCACAATGACTATATATTTTATGCCATAATATGCATGGGATGGGATGGCAGTGGTGGCCGGAAATCAATGGCAAGAGCCATTGGACAAAGAGCTGAGCCGTGTCAGGACCATTGACACAATACCCAGTTGGGAACTCAACTCATGTTCCAAATTTCCTAACCCAAGTGGTGGAGGACACACACACACACACACACAGGATGAAATGTGTCCATTTAGCTGGGACTACGCATGTACGAGTAATGTGAGGCTTAATCGCTTCACTTTGACTTTGACTCGCTCTAACTGCCTATTTTATGCCCCCTTCCTGCTAGAATGCACAAAAACAAGTTGTGTGCCCACACACCCCCTCCCCCTCCTCCTCCTCCCTCTTCTTCTTGTATGGATTGGAACATGAAAAAAACTTTTCTTCTCCCCTCTCTTTCTCTCTCCCTTGTGTCCCCTGGGACTTGGAAAACTTTCCCTGTGCTCCTCATTATTCCAAGTCAAATCGTTTAAACTCCCGACTTTTCCCTTCTTCTCCCTTTTCTTCTCTTTCTCTCTCTCTCCTCCTGTACAAAAACCGTTCAGGTCAAATAGCTTCCCATTTTTTGATCAGTGAAAATGTCCGTTCTTGACCTCATGGATTTCGTGACCCTTTCACTTTTTTTCTTAAGGGGAAAGTTTAGAGAAGGAAAAATCTAACAAATTTAAAATAAGTGGGTACTCCAATTTCATTCGCTTTTTATTACACCTAATTCAAACTCTCTCGTCGTTACCTTGTACACTGGAAATTGTGTGTGTAGAAGAGTGGGGAAAATATTTTTTTCGCATCTGCTGTTGAGGGAAAGTAGGGAGGGACGGAGTGCTCAGATTGAATTTGATTTCCCATGAAATAAAAGTGGACATAATGGAATGAGTGATTGGAGGACTGGTCATTTCAAACTGAGGTCGAATTGGTTGGAAAAGAAGATGGGAGAAGGAAGAGAGGATGAGGATGGCGGGAGAGCCTCCGGAGACAAAAAAAATGTGGCTAATGGGGCTGCTATTAGAAACAGAGAAAGAGAGAGAAGGGAAAGAGGACAAAAACAGAAAAAGGAGAGAAGATTGAGAGCAAAATTTTTCTCCATACTTTCCTCTTAATCTCTCACAATGGAATGTTATTGAAAAAGAGGGCGAGGGAGAGAGAGCTTCGTTCTTTTGATTGGTGCTTTCCTTTTTTTGTACGGTGCATATCATATAGAAAATAGAAAAAAAAATCGTATCAATGAGAGAAAGACAAGATTCTCTTCATTTTCTCCATCTCTCTCTCTTCATCATTGAATCGAAGGGGGAAGAATCCAAAAGAAAAACCGGCACATCTCCACAAAAATGTGTAGAGTAAAGAAAAACTGGTGGAAGATGCAGGGAAAGTGTGTGTGTGTGTGTGGGGAAAGTTGGCCCCAGTCCCCAGAGAATAGCAAAGTGATTAATGTATTGCGTTTGGAGTCCATACCGTGGTGGACACAATTACAAGTCCAATGCGCTGACTATTTCTTCCTTTCTTTCTACTTTCTCTACATTTCCCTTCCATTCACTTGGAGTGTGTGTGTGTGCATTTCTACTCGGATCTATTATCCATGTATTATATATTAAGGTAAAAGAGGGGAAAGGTCCATCAGCACGGAAAGAAAGTGTAAGAATCTTCCTTTCACACACACACACACACACAGTGTATTATACTCACACACTCCATGTTTATTTGGCGGAGACCATAAGGTTCCCGGTGTGTATGTTTGATCAGCTAATGAAAAAAAGATGGGAGGACAGACTTTCTTTATCTCTCTCTCTCCACTTCACTCTCGCACCCTCGCAGTCTCCTCCATCAGATTCTCCTCTTTCCACACACACTATCATATCCCTTCTTCTTTTTTACCACATCTGATGCACATATCACACTCACCACTTTTCATTACCCTCAACTTTCTCTTTTCCCTCCACACACACACCAACTTCCCGCCCATTGCCCTTCCCCCACATCCTTCCCGTCTCACTTGACCAACTCCAATGGCCTGTGAGGATGTGCATAATTTATGGATAACCCATTCCTCCTCCTCCCTGTCTCCTCCTCTCAATACAATGAATTTTCTCACAAACACACACACACACACCGACACACTACACGGGGAAAGTCTTTCTCCACATGCCAATTCAATTCTTGGCAAATAGAATCCCAATGCCTCCTACTCTTCCTCACGTTCAGCTGGACCACAAAGATATATATAGAGAGAAATTAAATCAACCGATAGTGAATCCCACCAGGGAGAAAGGAACTCATTTAAAATTGTCTCTCTATTTCGTCCAACACCTTTCTCTGCCCTCACTTTCACACCGTTCATAATGGTTGGAGGAGGAGAGTGAGTTTTCTCTAAAGAATTTTACGTTCTACAAAGGATCAAAGTAGATTGTCTAGTTAAACATTTTAATGGTGATTTAAATGTAAATGTATGTAGTCGTGGGTGAGGTACAACAATCATTTGAGAAAGGTGCCAATGACACTTTCACTCTTCTGTTAATTGTTGTAAATGTTTATTTGTCTCCGATTCATTTGCCAAAACAATCAAACACGCACATGCTGTGCATTTACAGTGAAAGCTAAAACCACACACGCACACATACAGAACGAGAGAGGAATTTGATTTTCAAGTGCACTAAGAATGAAAGGAGTGAAAGTACATTGGTTGTTCGAAATTTATCTTATACACTCATGACCCTTTCACTTCTCCACAGAGGAGAACGCCAAAATAAAGTAGTCTTGACAAAATTCTCGGACAAAATGTGGACACACAGGGATTTCGACGGCGAAAACAGATTCTGAGGTGAAAGTGGAGAAGGTGGTCTCTCTCCTCCACATAAACAAAGACAGTCTCTGTACTCTCAGGAAAGTATGAGGATTAGTAAGTATTAAATGAGGACTTAAGGTTCCTCCTCCTCCTTCTTCCTTGCTTTTAAGAGGATTAATTTGCTTCTTGTTTAAAATCTTGCATTTCTTGCTCTCTTCCAAGAAGAAACATTCTCCTCCCTCCTCCTCCCTCCTTTCTCTCATTCTCTCTGTGTGGTTGACAACTCAGGAAAATTTTCAAGTCTTCGTGTTAGTCAACTCTGAGTTTAACGTAAGCAAATGGGGGAGGGAAGGAGGGAGGAGGAGGAGTGTGTTTGTATGTGTGTGTGTTCCTGTAAATTACTTTATCTTTAATGGAATATTTCCTCCTAAAGAGATTTCCAAGTTTCCCTCCACTCAAAACCACGGCCACTCCATAAGACCGCCAACCCAAAGGAAACGAAAGGAGAAAGGAGGTAAGGGAGTAACTTTGAAGGGTATGTACCATCATCCACCAACTTTAATATTTATTAACTCAACTTCTCCTTCTCTCCTCCCTGTCCAACTTTCACCGTGGCTCCAGGGGGGAGGTAGTGTTGAAAGTACAAGAGAGAGAAAGTGGAAGATGAGGAGGTTGTAGTGGATGCGGCAAGATTGTAATCACCATGTTGATTCCATCATAATTTCTAATCTTCTCATTCCTAAAGAATTTCAGCCCATGACTTTCTCCTCCTCTACTATCTACTATGTACTACTACTACTTTCTACCTCCTCTCATTCCCACACTGCTCTAATGTGGATTTCAAAATTGCATGACATTCCTCTGTCACATGACGTAGGACGTGATGATGATCTCTTATGTAATCTATATGAATGCCAGTTTTTTGCTCTGCTCTATTTTTTCCCTCCCGAAAGAATTTGTAAAGTTTGGAAAGAAAAGGTCTTTTCTCTTTTACTTACCCGTCGATTAGAGGGACTTCTCTCAGGATTTGTTGCACAGTCTCAAGACGTCCTCGGGGAGAGGTCGCAATGTCTTCCATGATGGCGAGAGGGACTCCTACTCCCACTCCCACTGCCGCCGCCAATAACAAAACACAACACACAAAACACCAATGCTTCATCTTCAGGTCAACTCCTGCAAACAAAAATATGCACAAAATTATTATTATCCACATTAATTATTGCAGGAAGAAGTTTTTTTTGAAAAAAAGAAATCGCGATGTGACAAATAAATGTTGTTTCAGCTGTCATACAAGTAGAACAATTTCAAAGTTTTACGGCACAAAATCCTCCCCTTGAATATAAATAGAAAGTCTTTACACTAGAAAACTGTAGGAAAAATTTTGGAGAGAGAAAGTGTGAAAAAGAATTGTACTCTTTCCCTTTCCCTCCTCTATACTTGTAGTCACACACAATGTCAATTTAGAATTTGGCACTACACGGCTTTTCTCATTTATTCAAATTTTCATTTCCGCTCCACTAAATCCTCCAACTCTGTTTTCATATTCGACATAATTATTTTTTTCCATGGCTTTCTCTTTACTCTCCTTCTCTATCTCTCCACAATGGAAAGGGGGGCTAGGGCGAGAGAGATAAAAAAATGTTGAATGTTTGAACACAGATTTAATTTTTCGCTAAAAATTCTTGCACCATGAAACACGTGTAGTCTTCCTCCACCTCCACCTCCTCCTCCCTTCAACACACGCGGCGTGATGGCGAGAGAGAAAGAAGTTTTGAAATTTTTTCTTGTTTAATAATCAGTGCCTCACTCGTCCCTCATGATGATGGTGAGATGAACACGAGAGAGAAAGGGAGAGGACGAAGGGACAATCGTCATCATCAAATAAAAACGAGGAAAGTAAAAAAAAGTGAAAGCTGGTTGAAAATTTTTGGAAGAAAAGTTTCCCTCCTCTCCTCACTGTCTCTGTGGAGAAGAGGTGGAATGGAAACCACAGTTCTTAGAATCCTCCGTAGTTCTTGGAACTACTTGGAACTTGAGGTTACTCCTTCCTTCCTGAGAGAGTGTGTAATGTATGTGTGTGTGTTTTTTGGGAGAAGGGAGAGATAGAGACAAAGAAGGAATTGGCAAAACAAGTCTCTCAGAATGTCAGGAGGGTTTATACTGACATGCCAGCTCAAATGAAGTTTAAACATTCCCCAACTTTCCCATTTCGATTTCATCTCATTTTAATGCAATCCTCAAGACTCTGCCATGGCAGGACACATACACACACAGCTGTCCTGTGTTTTGTGTCTGTATACTTGTGTGTGTATGTGGAGGTATTAGGCTTGACGGCTTAAAACTATCTTCGCCTCCAGAGAGAGAGAGAGAGAGGGTGTGGGGAACAAAAGGGGGAAACAGTTGTTTCTCTCCAAATAATTCCCTGATAAACCTGCATCTACAATTCCCCTTACTTAACACAGTCACCACACACACACACACACACTGTACAGTCTCCTCCGACTGCACGAATTGCCAAAAATTGGTGAGGAATCCAGGCTTTTAAATTTAAACCCTTCCGCTCTTTCTCGCCTCATTCTTTGCATTGGACTAGCTAAGCTTTTATGAGGAGGAGAATATAAAACTCAGGTAAAGCCCAGGGAATTCCCGACACATTTTTAAATTTTGAATTTTGAAAATTCCCCCGCTCCATTTAATTTCTAAATGAAACAAGCCATGGTGAAAAAAAGTTTAATTAAATATACGACTCTCCATTAAAATGTACACAAGTGTTCTCCATTCATAATCCAATTTGGAATTTTCCTCAAATTCTGGTTCTGCAAAAGTAATTCTCCATCCATTCCCACATAATTTGGCTAAAAAGTGTGTAAACGAGGAAGGATTAGGAGGTAATGGATCCGTGGATGAATTACACCTGGAAAAACCTTTGACAGAGAAGAGACAGAAGAGAAAGGGGAGGAGGGAGGGAAAGACGAATGACTGTCGTCATTGGGAAAACTTAGACGTCAGACAAAATATTTGCATGGGTTCATCTTCATTTAAAACTGTCTGAACGTCGCATCAGGTGTCGTCACATCCACCCTTATATCTTTCCTCCTGCACACACGCCACACAAGACACACACACACACGCACGAAGACAAAGAGGAAGTGAGTGAATTCCTTTATTGTCCCACATTCTCTGAATCAGAGGGAGGGGGGCTGTGTCAACTGATTAGTGTGAGGTGTTGTGTGTGTATGTTGTCCACACAGAGTTTGGGCCTAGACATACACAATGTGCTGTCTGACTGGCTCAACATTGTAATCCATTTCCTCTTCTCTCCATGACTTTATATGCATTGTCAAGGCGAGACAAAGGGAAAAGAATAATTATATTATCCACCATGCTAGCTCATGTCGAGGCAATTTGCTCCATCCTCCATCCTACACACACACACACGCATTGCATACACTGCCGCTGGCTCTTCTCTCTCCATGCAAAGTCAGAGATTCCATTTATCCCATAGGAAGTGAAAGTGCTTTCACTTGCACATCTCTCTCACTCTTTCTATGAGCTCTCATTTGTCTCTCAGTATTAAGACGCCAATGTGAGTTCGTCAACTCATTCCTTTGTCACAGCTGCTTTCTCTCCTTTTCCTCATTCCGCCAAAATCCTCATCAATATTCATCCCAATTCCCCCGGTTCTCCTCATATCCAAGTCAACGGCCACAAGAACGCATAGATGTGGTCATGCCTTAATACTCATCTAAAATTGTGCGATGCAAAATCAGAGAAATGGTTCAAATTCAGAGTAATAGCAAAAAACTGTGTATGTTGTGAAAGCTTTAGCAATGACGGGAGGAAAATATTTGGCGTGATTTGCCAGAAAAATGGAGTTTATGACAGTTTATGAAGAGGGCGGGGAAAAATTAATGACTGTGAGCTGAATGAATGGGAATTTGCGGTACAGAGAGAGACGGAGAAAGTGAAGGAGGTTGAGTGAAAGAACTGAGTGAATGGAATGGGAAAATGTATCAAGATTTCTGCGGTGAAAGTAGAATGAGAGTGTAAGTGTGTGTGTTTGTCACTACTGATTTGCTGTGGCAGGGGAGAGCGGGGAGAAAGTACAGCGAACATTGAAAAATAAACACCCGTTTATTACGGACTACATGTACATGATTGCAATGGTGAAAGTTAGCCTAGGAATCTGTCTAGCTCTCTCCTCTCTCTTCTTGTGTATATGTGTGCTATTGCTCTTATCTTACCAGCGCCCGAGCGACACGTGTGAGTCTTGGCGACGCCTTGTCACTGGAGACAGTCTGGAAGAGAAAGTGAGAGAGAGAGAGAGGAAAAAAGAGATAGAGAAAGTGAGAGCCATTATGAGGAGGAAGAAGGAGCTTCAAAATGGAGTGCATGTTTTTCCCCTTCCATCCTCTCCTCGTCTTCCCCTCTACTACTACATTATGTAATGCATAAGAAGCATTTTATGTGGAAGAGAGTGTCATTATATGGCACACATTGCCAGGAGCTCAATTCAACCTGCCCCCTTCGCCTACTTTTCTCTCTTCGCTCCATTCCCCTTATAATCGTCAACAAGGAATTTTCTTATTTAGACATTCATCCTCCAAGCATCCCTCTTCTTCCTTCTTCCCGTATCTCTCTATAGTCCATCAATGCGTAATGCAAACACACACGAAGAGCCGGAGCGAGAGTCTTCCACGCCCACACGCTTTCCCCGGATCCCTGACATTGCAGACAATCAATTTATCCTCATCAATCCCATGCCGCTGTTCAGTATAGTAGCTGTAACCATCACAATTTTCGAGAAAGGGAAAACCCGCAACCCCACAAACCCCTACCCACCAGCAAAAGACAGTGACACAGATAGAGTATTGCCTTCGTACTATTTGCTTCATTCAGTGGAGAAAGTGTCCCACATTCATGGAAATGGCAAGTCATCTAGCAAGAGAAATTGAAGAGAAAGTAAGGTGGTGTTTGTATACCTAACTAGATTTTATTTAATTATTTCCAAATTATGTGGAATTAAATTTTCAAACGACCGAATTTCAAAACCTCCATTTGTAAAATAAAAAGCCCGCTAAATTTATTTGAAAGCATTTCAAAAATTCGTCAAAGAAATCAAACTTTTAATTGGCCACAGACACAATTATCTTAGAATTAGCCGACACTAAACTGAATAAATTCCAGTTTAATGTTGATTAATTTTAAACAGAAAAGCCTTCCAACAAATGTTTGAAAAAAAGTTTTTTTTCCTTTTGAATGTCTGAGAATAAAAATAGTTTTTAAGCCAGTGCAATAAATACTGATTATAGTTGTCCAACTTTTTCCCTCCTGTCGGATGTAAAAATTTTTGAAATATTTTTGCTGTTGGGCATTCCCAAATATTTCGCAAATATTTCGTGCACACATTCTTCCTCCGCATCCCACCGTCCGTACTCAGAGCACATTACATCATAACCTATTTTTCTCTCACATCCTACTAGTACTTTACTGCACTGCTGGTCAGTCGCATGGGTGTCCAAAGTTTACTGCTGGTATTGGTCAAGAGTTTAACTTTTGATCCATCTGTCCTCTCTAAAGTGGGTCAAGCCTCTCAGACCAAAAACTCTACACACACACAGACACACTTTTTGAAGAGTGAGACGTGGATTCTCCTTTAAAGGAAGAAAAAGAAAACTCGGAGACTCGGAGGAATCGTTCGTGTCTTTGAAGTTTTTTCTCTCTCTGAGTTTTGGCTAAAAACTCACCGTGATTTACATTTATTTATGTAGCTGTAGCTTAGATCCAATGATAAAGCATCCTCCCCCTTCAAACCATGAAAGGATACAACACACACACTCACACACTCACTCTGAGGGAGAAAGTCGGACGTTGTCTGTGAATGAACGCTTCGGGAAAGCAGAAGCAGGGTAAGCTCAAAACCCCAAGTAAAAGTAGATAGACCAAGGAAAGAAGGGAATGTCTGGAGGAAACCAAAGATCAAACATCTGTCACAATTCGCTCCTCCCTTTTTCACATTCTTTTTACATGTCATTTTTTACATATGAAATATTTTGGACAAAAAAAAATATTCTCGACTTTTTCCTCCTCCTCCTCCTCATCTCTTCCCTCTGAAAACCTTCAGACTCTCCACACTTTTTGTTATCTAACACACACACACACACATCTTCACACAACCGTCTTATCTCACCGCACAAACCACAGCACCCAATCCCACGAAGGCACACACACACAGCCCTGAATCCTGTAAGCTGTGCAGAGGGTCCACTTTCTCTCATTCTCTTTTTTTATGACGTCATCTCCGGTTCCTTTTGCCTAGCCAAATATCAAATAGCCGACCATCATTTCCCCTGGAGAAGAGAAAAGAGAAAAAGAGAAGAGAGAGAGACACACACATACACAGCCCGTATCACTTTCAAATAAATATTTGTAAACAAGCCTTGGAATTTATTTTTTGCTCACTCTCTTTCATTCTTTCCCCTCTTGTTTTTCAACTTGAGTTACTCCACTGCTTTTTAAGGCCTCTCTTTCTCTTTTCCCTCTTTTACCCCACTTTCTCTACGAGTTGATGGGTCATGTATAACGCAATCCCCCCCTACTTTCCCCCTTCTCCCTACATATTTATGTATGTGTGTGTGACTTTCCTATTGTTCCATCTGTCTCCATTCCCTCTACTGACATGTGATATGACCACCATGTATTTTGTTCCCTCTTCTCCTCCTCATCCGCACAATAAGTCCCTGCTCAAACACAGGGTTGAAACAAAATAACAAGGGTTTGGGCGGACACTGGAACCTCCAACCCATAAAACACGAATCCACTACTGGCATATTCCCCTATTTACTTTCCACAGCGACAGAGAAAGAGAAAGCATGTAGAGTGTTTGTACAAAAGAGAGGAAAAAAGAGTGATACTCGCACTCATCAAAAAAATATTATTGGGGAAAGCAAAGAGTGTGTGTCAAGTTAGAGTGTGACAATTTTTATATTGATTTTTGTGTGTGGAGTGTTGAATAGGAGAAAGTGGAAGATGGTACCTCTAGAGTCGGAAATGGATCCGGCTCCGTTCTCACCGTCCTTACTGTCGGAGGAGAGAGAGTCTTGTTCAATAAGACTACCTCCGTTGATACGGACAGCAGATCCGTTCTGCCCAGACGTGGGCAGGGAGACAATTGTCGAGAAGGCGACTGGACTCACTCGATTAACGTGTGAGAATACATCCGGCAGTTCCGTTGCTGTAGTTCCCTGCAAAATACACAAAAAACAGTCATTTTCAGTACTTCATTTTCTTTCAAATTCTCCTGTAATTATCATTTAAATCAGACACAAATTTTTGATACAAGTTTTTAAGATTTTACGCCCAAGTTGTTATATTTAATTACACATTTCTTACTGCTAAAGTACAAATAGTATTAATTCAGAATGGCAAGACAATTCCCTACCAGAGAACAGAATTCTGTCTTCCTTTCTTAAATTTTTAACTCTGCTACTCTATGAACTTTCTCCGAAATTCTTAACATCCTTAATTCCTATTTTTTGTGTAAGAAGGCCAGACAGCTACAGAAACTCATTCCATATGTATCCTTCCTACTTTTCCCCGCTTTCTCCACCCCTCCCCAAATCCCTTACAAAAAGTATATGCAACAAAATATACCTCTGAATCTGTGTCCTTCATTCAAATTAGCATGAATTTGCACAGCAAATTTTCCAGTCATTCCCCTCAGAGACATGTAAATTATTACAGAGAAATTCCTCACACAGCAGTCCCATTTCCTCGCTCGTCAAGATCTTGGGAGGGGATGCAAATATAATGGGGGGAAACAAACTTATTTTCAAGGAATTTTGAAAAGGTCATTTCCCTCCTCCTGGGATGAGCAAAAAGGAAGAGAAAGCCAAATGTCACAATTCTGGGTAGCTTGACTACACGACAAACCCAGAGGAGAAAGGGGTACAAAAAATGTTGAAGAGAAGAAAAAAAATAAAAAGGTCTCTTTCCCTCGCTCTTTCTCTAACTAAGCTTCGATTCCAAGTCAGTGGGTAATTTTTTACGGGGGTTGAGACTGAAAGGCGAGGATGAATTGGAGAGGAGACATGGTCTTTTGCCTCCACGCACACACACACACACACATTGAAGAGATGTACATGGAGGATGTGGAACAAAGTATTTTTATCTCTCTCTTTCTCTCTCTCTCTCTCCTTTATACACATTGTTAGCTTCTACAGCTGTACGCTATAAATGAAGGGAAAGACACACACTTTCTGTCTCCGACTTTTTACACTCTTTGATTTTTATCCACTCTTTCCCTCTATCCTCTCCTACACTCATTCGCTTTTTCCCTTTTTCATATCTCAGGGAAAGTAGGGGAAAGAAACCTTTCCCCTAGAATGGAAAGTTAAGTGTGTAGAAGAAAGTGTGTAAAAATTCCCCCTGCTTTCCTTTCTAGTAAGTACGAATTGACCGCTGAATCCTTCAGTATCCTCCCCTGTCTCCTTTCTCCCACTTTCTCTCATATACGGTTTGTACAATCTCTCCTTTAAATATCTTCTTTCTCTCTCTTTCTTTAAATCTGCCTCAACAAGGTGAAACTCCAGCTGGATTCTTCCACACACAGTAGATAAATAGATAGAATTCTGTGTGTGTGTAAAAGTATAGACATATTTTCAGAGAGAGAGAGAAAGAGAGGAAGAGGGGAGGATTGTACAAGATGTTTTGATCTGATGATAGCTAAAAACTTTTCTCTCCCTCTCCAACTTTATTGTCATAGTTTTCTAGTTTTCTCCTTATTGTAGATTGCATAGCCCAAGTTTTTCTCTAATGCCCAAACCCAACGCCAGTGGCCGGGAAAATGTCCGTTTGGGCGACTCTCTATTCCCCCACTTTCTCCCTCTCTCTCCTCTTTTTCCTCCCAACTTTTAAAACTATGAATGTTGTTCCCTCTTATTTTCACTTTTTGTTTTATTTTCTCTGTTTTCACTCTTCCCAGCCCCCGCCTTTCTCTCTCTCCATGAAATTTCTTCAGCACGAGCCACTTCCTCTTATTATCATCATCTCTCTCTCGCTCTTATTATTATCATCACCGTATGCCGTCTCATTCAGTCCATCGCCACATGCCGAACTGCATTCCTTCCTTTCCCTTTCTTCTCTTAAAGAGAAAATGGGGAAAAAAATAAATTTCCTGTGGAAAGTCAACTCTTCTTTCTCCCAAATCACACACAGTGGACACGCACAAAATATTCTTACACCGTTCCATCCTCCCCTAGAAAAAAATACCCCCGCGTGTGTGTATCTTTTCACAATTGCACCGTGAAAATTCCACTCACACATACACAACTTTGTGTGTGTGTGTGTGTGTGGCAATGTACACAAAGAGACATCCCTAATCCAAACTTTGGGAGCAACATCAAGGATTTTGAAATCCAATTCCCTCCGTCTCGAATTTCAAATGAAAAAAAGCTCCCTTCCCCTTTTTTTCTCTCCTCACTTTCTCCTTTGTGGCTGACCCCAAGTGTGGAGAAAGGAGGTGCGGCGGCAGTTTCTTTAAACCATTATCTCCGTAGCACTGAAAAGTCTTTCCATTTTTAAAGTCAGTGTGTCCGATAATGTAGTCCAGCCTGGGCTCTATTTGTGTGTGTGTGTGCCGGAGGGAAGGGAGAAGAAAATAAAATTTGAGACTGGACAAAGTAATAAACTTCTTTTTGAACTTGTGACATCCGACCACATACACACACACACACACATTCCCTTATCCAGAAGGGAAAGGGTGAGATATAGAGAGAGTCTCATTTGAATTTCTTTACTGGATGCATTATGACATGAGAGACAGCTGCAGCGAAAGCAATGACCGATATAATAGTCGAGAGTGAAAGTTGTA